>PISW01008297.1:0-75659 GCA_004023785.1 Mungos mungo
ACTGCTACGTAGGCCAGCTATTTGAATATCTCCACCCTAAAAGCATATATATTGACGCATTTCGAATAAACGCTCTCTCTTCGACTGACCGAGAAAACCGTGAGTGCGTCTTTGCTTGCTGCGTCTTTCTCTGTCCCCCTTCTCTCTCCCTCCCCTCAGGTGTAGGACCTGCCGGCGAAGGCGTGTCCTATAGGAGGCGTGCCTGGAGCCGGCAGCCAGCCGGCCGCCCGGCCGCCGGCAGGGGGGAGATGGAGGCCCCCGGAGCCGGCATAGGCACACTGGAGCCTGGCGAGTCCCGTGCTGCCGCAGGCAGCCGACTGGGGACACGTTCTAGCTGGGAACACGCCCGGACCTGGCGTTTGTTTTAGACAGGTTACTATCACCTCATACCGGGCTTTTTCCTTGAGAATCACCAAATACATTGAGTTGGGTCTTCACCAGTCACTTCTAGGTTCCATTGTCTTGCCCTTTGGACCTTGGTTGAGTTATGCAGATACAGACAACTGATCCCTACTAGGTCTTTCGAAACCTGCAATGCAATAACACACACACACACACACACACACACACACACACACACAAAGTGGTATGTTATCAGAATTAAATCATGCTATCATGATCAAAAGAAATATAATGCCTATAAGTTCCTGCTTGTATGCTTTGCTGGAATGATTTTTTTCTTCCCAAAATCTTACTGTTGATATCTTTGTTTAAATGCTATGAATTACTTAGTGTTTGTGCATTCTTTTGTTGAATAATTTAGTTAGCAGCAGTTTCCATAGTTCGCAAATATTCCTAACTACTAGGCATGATTCCTAATTACTAGGCATGATTCCTAATTGCTCTTTCATGAATTTTTTCCTGATTCCCCAAGTTTGACTAATATTAGTCCTTCTTTGTGGTCACATTGAACATTTGTTTATTTCTACTCTAATAGTCATCAAATAATCTTGTAATTAATTTCACTTCAAGTTTTTAATGACCCATCCACACTCTTTCCAAGCCATGGTGTTAACTTCCTTTTGTCCAGGTACTGTTTCTCATGAATCTCTGTATTTCTATAACTTAGTAAAGATTCTGTCACATTATAGGAGCTCATTAAATGTTTGGCAAAAAATTGGATGAATGGAAATGATTATTAGAAAGGGAAGGTTCAGTCACAAACAATTTAGTTCATATCTGTAATAATTTATAAATCTTTCTTCTTTTTTTAAATTTTTAAATATTTATTTGTTTTTGAGAGAGAAACAGACAGAACATGAGAGGGAGAGAGGCAGAGAGTGACAGAGACAGAATCTGAAGCACAGAGCCCAACGCAGGGCTCAAACTCACAAACCGCGAGATCATGACCTGAGCCGAAGTCAGATGCTTAACTGACTGAGCCGCCCAGGTGCCCCTATAAATCCCTGTTCTGAGGGTCATCTTCTTGGGGCAGGAAGGAAACCAAATACTTGGTTATGACTTATAGGTCCTTGTTCTTACAAGATATGAAGAAATGAGGTGATTGAAATTCATTTAAGGTATACAATGATTGGGAAGTAAAATAGAACTTGCTTTCTGCTCATGGCGGTTCAGATCAGGCACTGATCAAATTCTATGTTATCATCAAGTTTCTCAGGGAAGCAACTTAAGTTTCATTATTTCAGATCTTTTAACAGTTTATATGTTTTACTTTTAATTAATCAAATGGGAACATGACTTCTGTGTCTCTCTGATTAACTTGGTGAGTATGAATTTGTCTCTAGGACATGGTCATTGTGTGCTATTAGATACAGAAAGGAAAACAAAATTGAGATTGAAGAACTGAAAAATCATAGTGACCTGAGTCACTAAGGTTTTCTCGCCCCATGAATCCCTGTAAGAGGTCTTGTTAAATTGTTTCTAATTATAACCTTTTCACATTCTTATATGAAACATATTCCTTCAGAATGAATCACACTTAAAACACTAGGATAACAAGAGGTGCAATTCAGGTTAGAAGTGCTAATGGAGGATACAAAAGGGGATTTTGCCTTTGGAGTCCTAGCTGTGAATTAGGAAGGCTCATTCTAAATCAGATGGCCAATGAGAGGGAGCTAAAGGATCCCTGACCAATCATTTTGAAAGACCTTGTTTTTGTGTCATTGTGTCTGATGACATTTTGCCATTAGGCCACAGTGGAAATTTTAAGAGGAATCTGCTTTCACTGCTTTTTTTTTTTTAATTACCAAGAGGGTAGAACATTTTCATCCAATTACCAATTCCCTTTGCCACCTGAGCACAGTCAGCAGTCAGCATAAGAAAGTGATAATGGAAAGATAATGTCTAACCAGGCCATACTACCCTTCAAAAGAACAAGACATAATATAAAATGAATGTTTTTTCTGACCTTGACTTTCATTTCCTTGTTTGACTTGGCTGAGAATTTAGCAGATATTGATAGCAGCCATAGCAGAAGAGAAAGTAGTGACAAATATAGTGATAACATTGAAAAGGGCCCTATGTTGAACTGAGAATTTTGGTTCTAATACTTTGCTAGTTACTCTCTTTCTCCAAGTGATCATAAGCAATGAACTGGTCATTCTGACAGTCAAATGCAGTTTACTGGATTTGATACTTGATGTGATTTAGAGAAAAGGAGAGAGTTAAAACTATTATAAAAGCAAAAATAGAGTATTTCAGTTTATTGTTAGAATTCTAGGCAACAATGAAAATCAATTATAACAGAAGTTAACAGGTCATTCTTATAGCCACTGCACTGGGATAAGTACTGTATGTATATCGTGGAATAGAATCCTCACACACCTGCTACAAAGTGGGTGTTATGAGCTCCATTTTACAGTTATGGAAATGGAGTCTAGGAAGTTTAATTCACTTGTCTAAGATACTAAGCAAAGGAGTTAGGGTTTGAAACTAGATATGGCTGCCCATGTACTTTATCATGATTCCAAAGTCATTTTATGAAAACACGAAAGAGAAAAGACTAAGGAACAGAATTTAATTTTTAAAACATAACATATCCAAAAAAAACCCAAGAAAAATGTGTTAGGATGACTATTTATGCTATGGGTTTTTGTTTGGTATGATGCTTTAAAAGTGTTCTTTAACCAAGGAAGTTTACAAAGTTCCTAGTTGAAGAAAGAAATCACATCCTTTGCTGTAAGACTTCTTGTAGACTTTCCTATGAATCACACATCTGTGAGACTGTATGGAGGGTGGAACATTTTTCAATATATCTAACTATAAAACATTGTTTTTTTGAGAAGCATCTCACAAGACTAGTTCTCTGTGGAATATACATTGTGAGATACAGGAAGGAGGAAAGACCTCAGATTCTTTGGTATTTTTACTGAATGAGGGCAATCCACATCAATTTCAGACATCAAGAAAGAATATAGTCCTAGGGATTGTCTCTAAGTGTAATTAGAGATTAGAACAAATACTGAATAATCTGTATTTTTAACAGACCTCTTCTGAATTTACTCCTCTTTCTGAACACTGAAATAGAAAGAGGCATGAGTCAGGTGCTGTCTTTAGGGGCATCAAAATCTAACTTACTGGTTTGCAATTAAAACAGTTAAGGCATAACTGAGACACCCAAGAAGACCTTCCAAGTTCAACATTTTGTTTTGTATGAAGTACCAAATTCTTTGCCTACATTTAACTCATTTCATTCTATAGTAACTCCATGAGGTAGGTGCTCACACTGTCTCTTTTTAACAGACAAGGAAACTGAGTAAGAATGAGATTAATTTGTCCAAAATTTTACAACCCTAATGTGGAACCCCCAGATTCAAACCCAGATCTATAACTTTGCATTTGAGCATAAGGCCAGAAGAATTTGAACATTTACTGGCATAGGAATTCCTGGTAGTAGGTGAAACATGAAGCCAATTGGTTGCAATTCAAATATTCTGACTCAACTTATATGGAGATGTTGAGGACAAGATATTTTTACAAATCACCTAATACTGGTGACTCAAAGACAACTGGTTGATAAACAGTGTACCTGTCCATAATGTATCCCATAAGTAAAAAATCATAATTTCATTCTATAACCTATAATTTAACTTTTACAACTTTTCACAAGCAGCTACTTCACTACAAGAAATACTTAAGGAGTCCTGCTGTTTCAGAAAAAAATCTTTTTCTGTTTTTTATTTAATTGTGAGAGACAGAGAGAGCGGGAGAGGGTCAGAGAGGGAGATACAGATTCCGAAGACAGGCTCCAGGTTCTGAGCTAGCTGTCAGCACAGAGCCCGATGTGGAGCTCAAACCCACGAACTGTGAGATCATGACCTGAGCCAAAGCCAGATGCTTAACCACCTGAGCCACCCAGGCACCCCACTCCTGCTGTTTCAAATAGGATATTACTTATACTTGCTGGTTTGCTAGTGAATGTTAATCCATTCCCTGGTCAAAGGTATTATTACTAAGCTTTCTTATATCTACTGAAAATAGTTGACCAAAAAAATAGAATAAGAATGGAGGCCCCCAAATTTACCATTTCAAATGACAATTCTCAAAATGATATACTCTCCTACTAGTTGCTCAGTAGAGACAATTCAAATACATGTAACTTACCTGCATATTATTTGCAAAGGCAAAGAGGAGAAAAGATAATCAAGAAATCTTCAAGCTACCCTAATATGTGATTAATGGCAAAGATCTGTTCGATGTCCTTAAGTGTAGTGATTTGTCAGTAAAATTCCCTGAAATGTGATTTATATAATTTATATGTTTATATATTTTTGAGAGAGAGAGAGAGAGAGAGAGTGAGAAAGGCAGAAAGTGAACAGGGGAGGGGCAGAGAGAGAGGAAGACAGAATCCAAAGCAAGCTCCAGGCTCTGAGCTGTCAGCGCAGAGCTCAACAATGTGATTTATATAATTTAAAAACAACTAATAAGCAGTGTGATTTTGAGCCAGTCACCCACCAAGGGTTCCCTTTTCTAGTCATTCACATAAAAAGCCAATAATTATAAAATTATCTCCCACCAAACATTAACTATGGATACGGTTTTGTGTCAAATGCTTTATTTATATACAATCTAATGTTTATTCCTCATTACAAATCAGGTGATGCACTTATTTTCTTCATTTTATAGTACATGTAATTCTAGCATAGAAAGATAAGCAGCTTGGTGAGGTTGTACAATAAAGGCAAAAATGGGTTTTAAAACTCCGGCATTTCAGTTACAAAACCTGTTCTTTGGAAACTGTGTTGCAGGCTTTACTTATGGATGCTAACGTCCCCTTCACTGTATAATTGTTTGCTATTAATGGTGTTAAAAAAAAAAAACACTACCTTAATGCTTTAGAAGAGTTCATACAATTTCTGATAATTGACCCACATATTTGTAGGACATTTTAGATTTGAGAATATCTGGCTCAGTATTGCACAAAAAAAAACAGGAAGGAATTTTTCTGTGGATTTCATACATTTTGACAATTATAATTCATAGCAATAATAATGAGAATAATGGTATTCTTCACCTTGATTTGTTAACTACCTATTTCCTGCCTATAATCTCAGGAAATAGGCCTGAGAAATATAGAAAGACATAGAGAAGGGCTTTGTTGTTATAATATTAGACTTTAAATATTCTCTTTGACCTCTTTGAATCAGGTTTCTTATCTGGGAATCTGACCAAAACTGTTCATCTCAGTAGTTCTGATCTGCTCTAAGTATAAGAAAAGAGCCAAATTTTCAAGTTCATTATTTTAGCTCTTTTTTTTTTGTTTCTGATATCAAGGCAGAGGGAACTGATCATATTCCCAAATAGAATAGAACACTGCTCCTCACATTCTTGTGTAAATTCTCAGAGGTGATCAGTGTTCTTTCATATTCATTCCCAGCTTATCATCCAGTTATTGGGCTTAAGAAACTTAAAACTCAGAGAGTCCAATATTCTTATTTTATAAGAAGCAGGATAGAGAAGGAAGAAAGGAAGTTGGGAGGGAAAGACAGAGAAAGGAGAAAAGAATGAAGGAAGGAAAGAAGTTACAAAAAAAAAAGTAACAGAATGATTTGCCAAGTTCTGTATTAGATTTGTCATATATGCTATCACAGTTGATGAGTTCATGATTAATATCTATAATTCATAGATTAGAAAGCAAGATTTCAAATACAATAAGGAAATTATCATAGGCATGTTTTATGAGATAATGTTAACATCTAAAAGGGTTTTATATCATGATGCTCTTCATAAAGTTCAAAAATGTTAGTCTTCTCCAAGTTCAAAAATCAGTTAAAGATCTGAAATTTGTATTAGTTTTTCCTTTTTTAACTTTTTAAAAATTTTTTTGAGAGACAGACAGAGAGACAGAGAGACAGAGTGTGAGTGGGGAAGGCACGGAGCAGGAGAGACACAGAATCTGAAGCAGACTCCCGGCTCTGAGCTGTCAGCACAGAGCCTGATGGAGGGCTCGAACCCATGAACGTGAGATCATGACCTAAGCTGAAGTTGGATGCTTAACCATCTGAGCCACCCAGGAGCCTTAAATTTGTTTGTCTTTATTCTTTCCTAATGTCCTTTCTCTCATGCTTTACCATCAATTTTCCATGACATGAACACCTATGATGCATTATAAGGCACAGAAATGGTCATGATCTCAAAGTCACTGGATTATATGTCAATCAAGAAAAGACAGAAGCACTACAGGAGGGGAATAATTTCTTTGAAGCCAAATCCATTCCAAATTTCAGGAAAGTGGAGATATGTAGTGTTCTCAGTTTGATGACCCAACCAGGCTGAATAACGTGACTGTCAATATGAAAATTATTATAGTTAGGCGTATGTTAGGGTTAAAATGTGATTCAATTTATTTTATTTCAGAGAATTCATAATAAGAACTTTCATTTATGTGATGCTTTAAAGTTAACTGCTTTTAACACAGCAACAATCCTTACATCAACCCTGTGAATCAGATCATTATAATTCTTAGGAAAAAGGGAATATAAAGCACTGATAATGAGATAGATTTCTTGGTAGACTTCATAAATTGAAGATGTGGCCTTGAAGCCAAATACTCTCAGTCTAGTGTATTTACTGTACTTTCTCAACTTGAGCTAGTTGACATTTGTAGAATATTCCACTCAAGAGGAAAAAATTTGTTTCATCAAAGTAGATCACATTTCACTTCAGGGAACTGAAGCCTTACCCTAAATCTTATTAACTACTTTTTTCCTATTACTATTTAACTATTAATGATTTTCTTTATGTAAATAAAAACTTATTGGTGTTTGCTCGTATATTCACCTATTTTATTTTATTTTTTACTTTTGATTTGTTTTGTTTTTAGCATTAAGTGTATCATGGGTGCCTGGGTGGCTTAATCAGTTAAGTGGCCAGCTCTTGATTGCAGTTCAAGTCATGATCTCACCGTCGTGAGACTGAGCTCCAAGTCAGGCTGTACACTGAAGGCAAAGCCTGCTTAAAATTCACTCTGTCCCTTTCCCTCCACCCTTCCCCCACTTGTGCACTCTCTCTCACTCTTTCAGAAATACATACATACATACATACATACATCACATCACATCAGTAAATTCAGGCGTCAATGCCTTTGAAATTCAGTGCTGTCAGGTGATAATACTGAAAACATATCACCCAAATTAATGCTCCATAAACATGTGTATTTTTAAAAGTCATAATTTCATAAAAGGAGCAATAAGTGAGTAATTAGAAAAACAGATTCCAGTTTCAGAAATAGCAGTAATTTCTAGACATAAGATTCCTCGTTTTTTGTTTCTGTTTTTGTTTTTGTTCGATAGAATCAAGTTATTCATAGTATTACTAAAATTAAGGAATGGATCAGAGGTTCATAGTACCTAAGGTAATTCAGTACATTTGATACAAATTGCATGTATTTGATGTACTAGAACTGGATGAGGTAGCAAAATTTTCTATGAATGAGAGTGCTATTTGTGTAATATTTAAGTAGGAGTTGGAATTCTGTGTTTTTGAGCTGACATAGTCACTAACTAACTGGGTGAACTTTGGTAATCTGCTTAACCTCTCTAATCTTAAACTCCATCATCTGTGAATAGTAATAGTAACACAAAACTAATTCTGTAGAGTAAATGCAATATAAGGTTTTCAAGTTCCCAGCTTAGTGATTTTACATAGAAAGTGGTCAAAAGTACCAGAAAGAAAAAGAAATCTAAACAACTAGGTTTACTAGCCTCTGGGAATCTATTCTTTAAATTTCAATAAAATATTTATTAAGCAACCATTAAGTGACAAGTATGGTAAAATCTAGTAAATATATTTAAAATGCATGAGGAAATACCACAAGCACCCTCCAGAAACCAACAGTTTGGTGAACGATAGAACACTTATTGCAGATTCTAACATCCCGCTTTCCGCTTTGATCCCATGGTTGGCTTCTTTTGTTGTTCTGTAACCGGTCATTCAGTGAAGGTAGTCAATGGTGACTACATGCTAATGTACAGAGTATGCTTTAATTACAGACAAAAACAACTGTGGACAACACCATCATGCATACTTGACTTTCTTACTCTGATTGTGTTCCATAATTCATGTCCTCTTTCTGTTGGCACCCTCTAAAGAAGGGGAGAATGAGAGCCCTAACTGATTTACACGATCTGTTATAATTTACATTAGGTGAAAATGATGACATACAGGTATGTGGAAAACTGCTCCCATCACCCACTTCTCAGCCTGGTGAGATAGTGTCATCTTAACTCTTCCCTCAAAGAATGTTTCAGTCTCTCCTTTGTATTCCCAATGCATACATTACATAAGTTGATTGTAGCATTTCTCATATTCATTTTATTTACCTAACTATGGTAAAAAAAAAATTGGCTTTGCTGAGTTCTTCAGAGGCAGACTATAAAATTAGAATTCATATTGATTTGAACTTATTATGAAGAAATGTTACCCTGAGGAACAGCAAAGGGAATAAGAAAGACAAGAACAGGAGAAGGATAAACTAGGATGTAATTTCGGGTCAAATTCTAAGGATTAAAGTTAAGGTATTTGTTTAATAGGAAAGAAAAATCTGGTGAAGTAGATGGGGCTTCATGCCTGCCTGCAGCATCCAAAGATGACCTGCTCCATTCCTTCCTCCATTCCCACTTCACCTTCTCCCACCCCTCTTACGCTTCTCAACCAGATTCATGGAAAAGAGACTGAAGTAAATGCAAATTCCTTTGGTTTCTGAGTCCCACAACTAGTCTAAATATACATACTGTATCCACAATTTAAGAACCCACAATTTTCATTGATTTCTTCTAATATGGTTGTGAGATGGCCATGTCTTTCTCCCCTAAAACAAAATAGCAAAAGAAAATAGTATAAAGAAAAAATGCAACATCAGAGATGAAGAATACCCTGATGGGGTTTTCAGTTAGCCAGCCATGAGTGAATAAAGGATCAATAAAGATGAAGATAATTTAATACAAACCATCAAACTAATGCCTCAAGAAAGGAAATAAGTAAAACAAATAAAAGCAAGCAAACAAAAGAAGAATCTGAGTTTGAGACATTAAACAGTAACATATGTGTAATTCAAGTCTCTGAAGGAGAAGAGAACAAGACAAAGAACTATTGGATTATTTTATGAGAATATTCCAAAAATTAATGATGTACAAAGCTGGGAACTGCATTGGCCTTGCTGGATGACACAGTCACAGCGAGGAAATGGCAGACATTTGCACAGCTCCTGCCATGAGAGGCAAAACTGGTATCTCATTCTACTAATACTGCTCATGTTGAAAATAAGCTTGTTGTCATTAATTAGGCCTTATGGTTACCTCATAAGAAAAAACATTTTCCTCTCCCTGCATAAGAGATTTTAGATCAAAACACTATAGATGTTTGACAAAAGGCTGTTCTAATGAGCCTTGCAGACTCAAAACATAGACTTGAAGGGGTTAAAAACACAAGAATTGCATTTAAGTCTGGCCCGAAGAAAAGAAGCCTAAATTGGAGATTAGAAATAGAAGTCAATGTCAGAACATGGTCTGCATTCTACAAATATCCTCCCATGTACTGATTCAGTTATGAGGATGGGTAAGAAAATGGAAACCCAAGCACAAGGCCAGCACATATAGAGCTGCTATTGTGCTTGCATCAAAGACAGGGCTTTCTCAAGCAACTTGTTAACTAGCATTTTTTGTCTTGTAGTTAATAAACCAAACAAAATAATTCCTAACATATCTATATACAACTTAACTTATGTTTTAATCTTAGCTTTACAAACTTAAATGATATGTATGTTAATCCTGTTTTTTTACTAAAAACATCCTGTTATATTCTTGGTTATAAGATTTACTCAACATCACTGTAAGTACGTTACGTGACTTGGGTGTAACTTGTTAATTAAAAACAAAGTCATGATTTGTCTTAACCCGGGGCCTGGGGTCGCTCGTCCGCCTGTCCATCCGCTTCCACCCCGGGCTGGAGTGACACTGGCAGGTGCCGCGGTGCGCTAGCTCGCCAAGTCCAGGCGTGCTCATCCCCAGCTTTGAACGTGCCTCTGTCGCGGGTCCTTCTCCTGAGGGAGGGAGAGAAAAAGGGGGCAGGAGAGGGAGACGCAGAGAGTAAAGACAGAACTCACGGTTTCCGATCAGGCAAAAGAGAGAGGTTTATTCAGAAAACTGTCTCTTATAAAGGTTTCGAGGCAGGAAAACAAAGCAGCTGACCTAGGTCAGTTACCAGGTAAACAGAGTCAAATGAATATCAAAAGAAACGCCCAGACTTGCCTCAGCAATGCTGGGAGGGGGGGAGTTAGCACTGAATAATCCAAAATATGGTTTTGATCTTTTGTGCACCTTGGCCACTCTAGTCTGGCCCAGCATGACAGATGCCAAAGTTATTTGGCAATTTCCAGCCTCCAGATGCAAATCTTGTTTACTGGTTCACTCTCCGGAAAGTGATAATCCTTGCCTGAGGCAGACAGAAAACTTGGCAGCCCTGACAATAATTATTGGCAAAAAACCAACCAGTACAAAATAAGATAGGTTTGTTACTTTCTTAATCTTGAGGACTGATGCCAAGAATGATAGAGCCGGTTCTACAAAAATACTTCTGTAAAACTTGTTTCTGTATACTTTTGATGATTAAAGTATCTTATCACAAAGAATTAGTCACTGTAAAAAAATTCTATTTTCTGATGTCATATTATTGCTTGACCAATAAAAAAAAAACAGACACCAAAGCAAACAGAGCAGAGATGCCTGCCTGGTGATCAGAAAGAAACTCAAGGCTCTCTCACTCCTTTTTGCCAACACCGTCCATCTCTCAGGGACCCCTGGGCCTACTGGAGCTGGACTCCAGCATTACAACAAACCTCAGATCCAAAAATCTCAAAGTATCTTGAGTAAGGTAAATAACAAATGAAAACAAAGAAAACATCCAGACACATCAGAGTCCAATTGCTGAGAACCAAAAAGAAAAAAACAAAACAACAACAAAAAAAGCCAAAAGACATAAAATGACATTTTTAAATACTGAAAAGAAACAAAAGAAATAATCTTTCCATCCATTTTCTATATACAGCGGAATACCTTTCAAAAATAAAACTAATAGGGGGGGTTGATTGATAGTTTTTTGAGGAACCTCCATTCTGTTTTCTAAAGTGGCTGTGCCAGTTTACATTCCCACCAACAGTGTAGGGGGGTGCCCATTTCTCCACCTCCTTGCCAGCATCTATAGTCTCTTGATTTGTTCATTTTAGCACTCTGACTGGTGTGAGGTGGTATCTCTCAATGGAGTATTACATGGCAATGAGAAAGAATGAAATATGGCCCTTTTTAGCAAAGTGGATGGACCTTGAGGGTGTCATGCTAAGCAAAATAAGTCAGCCGGAGAAGGACAGATACCATATGTTTGTACTGATAGATCTAACAGGAGAATGGGAGAAACTTAATGGAGGACAAAGGGGAAGGGAAGGGGGAAAGAGAGTTGGGGAGAGAGAAGGACACAAAACCTGAGAGACTATTGCATACTGAAAATGAACCGAGGGTTGGAGGGGGAGGGGGAGGGAGAAAAGAGGTGGCGGTCATGAAGAAGGGCACTTGTGGGGAAGAGCATTAGGTGTTATATGGAAACCAATTTGACAATAAACTATTACAAATAATAAATAAATAAAAGATAATTAAAAATAAATAAATAAAAAATAAATAAAAATAAAAGTAATTACTTTTTCAAAAAGAACTAAAACTGAGCTAGTTTATTGAGACCTTTCTAGCCAAAACAACAATCAAACAACACAAAACAGAAATTGAAAGAAAGCTTTTGAGGTAACTAGATTAAAATTTAGACTAACAAAACAAAAAAGATAAAGAACACCAAAAATTGTAAAATCAGGATAAATATATTTTTCTATTTTATAGCTTATTGCTATTATTTTTTATTTTTTCCTTTTTAGTAAATTTATTATTTACTCTCAAAATTTAGTGCAGATATTCAACTTAAAAGTCATTTCTTCAGGGATGCCTGGGTGGCTCAGGCTATTAAGTGTCCAACTTTGGCTCAGGTCAATATCTCATGATTCATGGGTTTGAGCTCCATTTCAAGTGCTGGACTAACATCTCAGAGCCTGGAGCCTGTTTGGGATCCTGTGTCCTCCTCTCGCTCCGCCCCTCCCCTGCTCATGCTGTCTCTCTTTCTCTAAAAAATAAATAAAAGTTAAAAAATTTTTAAACACATTTCTTCAGAAATTTGATAGTTTTCATCCACATCTATACCAAATAAAATTATTAAGTGAAGAAACAAAAAATTTACTTATGTACTTAAGAAAAACTGAAGATATACTAGAACAAAACAAAGATATGATCTAAAAATTTTAAAAAATTGAGGTTCAAGGAAGAGTAGAAATAATGTGAGAATAGAAAAGAAAAGAAATCCTATATTTGCTGATATTTATTTCAGTCAACAAAAGTCAGCATATATTCATTTATTTAATAGAGTATAATTGAAATCCCAAGCATCTGAAAAACAAAAAAGAATGGCATACAAAGAAGGTATTATCTACTGGCAAAGCAAACTAAAATGATTACAATCTGAAACCTTAGAGTTAAAAAATGATTGTATATACATACTATATATGTGTGACAAGATGACAATAAATATAAGGAATGAGCAAAAAATTGAAAGTATATTACTTTTCTATCTTTACATCATTTAAAGTTAAAATGGACTGTAGATTCAAAGCATCAAAAATAAAATTTAATTAAAAATAAGACTACAAATAACACAAAATAAAACTAGAATGTATATTAAATTACATCATTTGTATTTTATACAAACACAAATTTAAAGAAAAGAGAGAGAGAGAAATGCAAGAGAACATATAGCTTAGGTGGCTCAGTCATTTAAGTGCCTGTCTTCTGCTCAGGTCATGATCTCATGGCTCGTGGATTCAAGCCTTGCATTGGCCTCTGTCCTGACAGCTCAGAGTCTAGAATCTGTTTTGGATTCTGGGTTTTCCTCTCTCTCTGCCCCTTCCCTGCTCATGCTCTCTCTCTCTACTTCTCAAAAACAAAATTTAAAAAAGTAAAAATTTTAAAAAAATGTACTTAATAAACATACCTTATTCTAGTATATATGTTTTACATGAATTCTGATTTAAATATCCAAACTATTAAAAATATGATAATCTGTGAAATAATTAAATCCATGTTATATTTAATCATATTAATGGATTGCAATTTTAAATTTGATAATGTGGTTATGTCAAAAACAAAAGAATTATTATCTTTTGCACTTATATACAAAAATATTTTAAAAAATATGATACTTCATTTCAAAACAGTTAGAGGTGGGTAAGAATTGGTTGAGGGTATGAGTAAAACAAAATTGGAAATGAGCTGGTAATTGTTGAATCTAAGTGATGGATACAGAGGTATGATACTATTCTTTCAACTCTTTTGTATATTTGAGATTTTCTGTAATTAAGGGCTAAAACATTGGAAAATAGAGAAAGGGAAAACTAGAGTAGGTGAAATAAATGCTCCTTTTTTTTTTTATAAGAGACACTGATTAAAGTCTATAAATCAAGTTATATATAGTATGTATCATATATATAGTATATATTGTGTATATATATATATATGAACATATTATTATAACAACTTGAACAATGAAAAACAAATAATAATACAAGAGGTAGAAAAGAAAGACCTGTGTACTATATTATACACTTCTCTCCTTTACTTGGATTCCCCTCTTATTTGCATATATTACAATTTAGCTTAAAAATAGTTGAATACTTTTCAAAGACAAAACAGATGTTTAGTTTCTATGCAAGCTTCATTTTGAAAATGTACCAAAATAGTTCCTCTTTTCTATTTATTTTTGAGAGAAGTAATCACTTTAAAAACAATACATTGATAATTTAACAGCTGACTCTGAATCTCCATTTGGGTGGACATTGAGATTCTGTCAACCCTTCCCCTGGGAGGACCACACCACTTCAATGTCCACTTTTGAAAATCATGAAAGCAAACCATAATGTAGCTCCATGATGCCTTTTTTCAAAATGAGACTATGGCCCTTAAAACTTCAGAAGAATACGGAGGGGTAAGCACTTTGGGGAAGAGGGGGGTAAGAAATGTTAATAAATTGGGCACCTGGGTGGGTCAGTCGGTTAGGCCTCCGACTTCCGCTCAGGTCAGATCTCACGTTCGTGGGTTCGTGGGTTCGAGCCCCGCGTCGGGCTCTGTGCTGGCAGCTAGTTCAGAGCCTGGAGCCTGCTTCCGGTTCTGTGTCTCCTTCTCTCTCTGACCCTCCCCCTCTCATGCTCTCTCTCTGTATCAAAAATAAATTTAAAAAACATTAAAAAAAAGAAATGTTAATAAATTACAGAGAGATTGAATATGCCCATGTGAAAAAAAATAAAAAGGAACTAAAAAATATCCATCACACTTGGTCATAAAAACTTTAAACTATTATGTCTTCCGCATTAAATTACCATCACAATAATCACTGATTTAAAAAAAAAATCCTTAAAGTGTTTGTCTTTACCTCATCATGGAATTTTTTTTTCCTCAATAAAAAATCATTCTTGAGGCTCCTGGGTTGCTCAGTCAGTTAAGCGTCTGACTTCGGCTCAGATCATGATCTCACAGTTCATGAAAAAGCCCTTTTCAATTAGAACTTAACCTAATATAATGTGTGGAAGGATGAAGCAAACTAGCAAACTGGGAAGAACTACTTTCACTGGTCAGAGGTTCTATTTTTGAGTGGATTGTTACATGATATCTCCACACACAAACTTTATTCGTAATGTTGTCTCCTCTTTGCCGCCACGAGTAAATCTCTCCTAGTGAAGCAGAACCTACTAAAAGGTGAGCTAAACTCTGCTTTGTTTAGCATTAACAATGTCCTTGGTAAGGCAAATCTTTTAGACAATTCCAGTTCCTCATTTTATATCCAAGAGAATTGATCACTCATTTTTCTGGAAATATGTCCTCTACTTTATCCTAGAACACTTGTCTAAAAGGTCCTATAACATTCTTCTGGAGTTTCTCCCTCTCTCGCAGTTACTCCTTCATAACATCCACTCCTGAGATCAAATGTTTAACTGACCTCTAAATCATGACGCTCTCCTTATGAAACCTCACAAATTTCCATGACTTTACCACCTATACACCAACAACTCCAAAGTACACATTTTTAGCTCAGACATCTTAGTTGAGTGCTAGACATATATTAACAAAAGCTTGCTTGACAAATCTACTTTAGAATATTTTGTAAGTTTCTCAGACTTTGCCTATTAAGGGATGGAGTCATGATTTTCCCCTTGCTCAGGATTCTTATCATAGGAAATGGCATTAAGATTCAACCAATTACTGAAGACAAAACCTAGGGTAGCCCTTTCTTCCTCTCTCCATTACTATCATCCTGATGAAAAACATCTTTTACCACTTAGTTGATTCCCATTTTCCTTCTATGCAAAATAAATCCATTTTCTTTCATAAGAAAGAAATACAAATATATTTCAAAGTGCAAGTCAGAGTATGTAACTCCCTTGCTTAGTGTTTTACTAAATAGGATAAAATCCAAAATTCGTAGTATAAGAAGCCTTATTGATCTATCTCTAACCTGGCTCCTAACTTACGGAACTCCACATTTTCCTCACTAAATTGCCATCATCACGTTTGGGCAGTTATAACTGAGGGATAGGACATGAGGGAAGGGGACTCATTTTCTAGTCTCAAGACCTTGATTTTCTTTTCCACTTCTCTGGCATGAGTGACTCCACATTGTTCATGAATTACACATTCACCATTAAGGAGACCTTTCCTGACCACTCTATCTAAAAGTAGACTTACGTCTTATACTCTTTCATGTCAATATTTGTTATTTAATTGATAGTACAAATCAAAAATCTCAATATTTCTCATGCTTGAGACACATTTTTTGTATTTCATATTTGCCTTGTCTAGAAAGTCAACTTTCTGAGCCACTGATTTTATTCTCTATTTTATCCAGAATATCTACTATGCTACTTGATGCATAAGTAGGAACTTAAATAAATGTATGTGGAATAAAAGATAAAAGAAAATGAAAGTTATTTCTTCTTGGGAAGGCCACATTTCCTCCATAAGGAGCACAAAAGAGCAACCACAAATGACTTCAAAACATTCTGACCATTCAAGAATTTCATAGAAGAGCATGATACAGCTTGTGTTAAGAAAAAAATGAATAAAATGTTTTGTTAATGGGAAAAATGACAAATAACTTGTTTTCACTGGCTTCTTTATAATAGAAATTTCACACATGGGTGGCTATTCTTGAAAGGAAAAGAGAAAAAGGGAGAAACAAAGAAAATAGTAGAGATCTGAGGTACTAATGAACAATCACTGTGCTTATGTGGGTTGTTAAATTAATCTATTCAGTTACATATTCATTTTCTAATTAACTGATATGAATAGTTCAAGCACTGCCTGGTAGTTCATTGCTGTGGGTCAAAATGTCTCGGTGGATATGCAATTCTAAAAATGGTTCTGCAATTACAGTAGTTTTATTTATCCACAAGCACTTAAAGGCATCCAGAAACCTCTAATTGCTAGCGGGGAAAAACCTACCCTTTCCCAGCCTGTCCTCCTCCCTGACCTATACACAGAGCAGATATTGTCATTTCTGACACAAAGAATTAGACCAACCACAAGTAGGATGTGACAAAAGTAATTAATTTGTACATGTGAGAAGCTATCAATCCATTGTCGCAGAGTTCTGTAAAGATTTTTCACACAATTGTACATCTTTCAGTCAGGTCCCTTGATAATTGTAGATGTGAAATGTAGCACGTGCACTTTATAGAATGTGGTTCCCTAACAAATATGGCCTGTGATGTCCTAAAATTAGAAAAAAGAAAAAAAACTGTTATAGGCAACAGTTACCCGACAGACAGCAAATATCACTTCCAGACAATTACTGTTAAAGACATAACCTATTTAAACAGAGTAACAGGGGATTGCGTATAACATAGGGACATAAGGGCATAGATTAGGGTAGCATTTTAAAATTCTATTGCAAATAGGTAATTAGCTGGTAAAAATAGAAAATAAGCTTGCTCCAACTGTCTCCAGTTAAGAGAGAAGGTTATTATTGGAATCCAGATGGATCTAGTATTTGGCTGGGTAAAGCCAGGTAAGTAAAACAGAGGTTGTGGAATTCAGGTGAAAACACCAGGAAGAAAAAAAGTTACTTGTTTGTTTCTTTGAATCCTATATAAAGTTCCACTGATACAAATTTCATTATGTAGAACAGCTCTGTATAACAAAGTCATTTTGTGTTTTAATGGATGGCTTATAGTAATAAGACTGTGACAATCTGATTAAAACAAATTCCCTTATCAGAAATTCTTTGTGAAAAATAACTCTAATTTTTACATGTGTTTCATACAGTAAGAGTACCAGAGTTGTGATGATAGAGATAAAAAATAAACTTGTCTTACATTGACCAATGTACAGTGTCTTTGTTTTGTCATTAGCAGTATTTTTTGAACACCTTTTATGTTTTGCCTTTAAGAATCTTGATTTGAAACACTCTACCAAAATGACAAAACAACTCTGTTTACTTATGTAATACATGACAAACAACCCACACACATAACATAACTTCTCTGCTAGTGTGTGGTTATTGTTTTTAATTTAGTTTTTTTTTTTCAGTTGTTTAAGTTTTAGGAACTCTGCTAAGAACTCCTCTAATCTTATAGGGATATAAATGTGTTTATTGATTAACTGTAATCTTTTGTTAAATATTGAATACATACAGATAATATTTCCATCATGTGTGTTCAAAGTCTAAAATTAGTAACTTTATTCTCCTCCAGGATATTGGAGTGGCCTGAGAACAATTTATGGCATGCAGTTCTCTCCTTCTTTTTCAATTCTTCTTTAGATCTTAGGATTTTATTTTAATCCCTCTGGTGGGCTGATTGTATCACCCCAAAAACAGCGGTTTGAATCCTCATCCCCACTATGTGGGAATGTGCCTTTATTTAGAAATAAGGTTTTTGCTAATATAATTAAATTACAGCGATGTCATACTGGCGTTAAGAGTGGAACGTACATCCAAAATGACTGCTATATTTACACTCTCTCTTTCTCAAACATTAAAAATTAAAAAGGGAACACCTTGGTGGCTCAGACGGTTAAGCATCTGACTTAGGCTAAGGTCATGATCTCAACGTTCATGAGTTGGAGCTCCATGTAAGACTCTGTGCTGACAGTTCAGAGCCTGGAGCCTGGTTCAGATTCTCTGTCTCCCTCTCTCTCTCTCCATCTCCCACTGATGCTCTTTATCTCACTAGCTCTCTCTCTCAAAAATAAACATTAAAAATTTAAAAAAAAGACTGGTGTATTTATAAGAAGGGAAGAAATGGACAGATACACAGTGAGAATACCACACCAGCGTGAAGCAGAGATTAGATGATGTGTCTTCAACCAAGGAATGTTACGGATCGGCAACAACCTAAGAAGCTAAAAGAAAGGCCTGGAGAAGATATTCCTCACAGCCGTCAGAAAATTCGTGCCCCTGTTGAGGACTTGATTTGAAGCTGCTAATCTCTAGATATATGAGAGAATACATTTCTGTTGTTTAAAGCCACCCAGTCTGTGGTACTTGGTTACAGAAGCCCAGGGAAACTGAGAACTAATTTCCCCATGAAATAATATTGTTACTTTTTTCAGGAAGTCTTCTCTCTTCCTTTCTTTTTCTTTTTCTTTTCTCTTTTCATTTCTTTTCCTTTTTCTTTTCTATTTTCTTTTATTTTCTTTCTTATGTTTATTTATTTATTTTGAGAGAGAGAGAGAGAGAGAGAGAGAGAGCGAGCATGCACAAGTAGGGGAGAGGCAGAGAGAGGGACAGAGAATCACAAACAGGCTCCGCACTGTCAACACAGAGCCATATGCAGACTCAGTCTCATGAACTGTGAGATCATGAACTGAGCCAAGATCAAGAGTCAGATGTTCAACTGACTGAGCCACCCAGGCACCCAAAGAAGTGTTTTTTTTAATGTTTACTCACGTAGTTACCAATATCCTGGATCATGATCTCTTCTTACATGTCAATTTTCTATCAGGGGTTCTTACCCTCCATCTATAGTATAGCCTAGAAAACATTTATAATGAGGGTATTTTGGTGATAACAATAGCAGCAACCAAACCAAACCATACCAAAACTGTAACAACAAAGCCCTCCCTTTGTAGTCGTCCAAGCACGTCTTTATTTTGCCTTCACTCTTGGAAAGTCACTGGGTGTGCAGTGCTGTACCTGCACTTATGTTCTCTCAGCACCACACATGAAATGAGGTTGCCTCTGGCTATCATTTCAGCTTTTGGGGAGTCAGTTCCTAGTCTTTCATGGCTCCATTGGAGGCAGTTTGTCTATGTCACTGTGTAATATTAAGATATTTTCTTGGCTAGCTGTTTGGTGCAGATTCACTATGACATGTCTAAACTCAGATTTCTTTTACAGTTTAGAACTGATTAGATTTCCTGAATCTAAGGATTACTCTGTTGAAGTTTGGGGACCTTCTCAGCCATTGTCTCTGAAGATTGTCATTTTTCTCTTGTGTCCTTTAGGAAATCAATGGAGATGCATACTGGATCTTCTCAACCATTTACATTGGTTGTCACCTCTTGAATACATCAAACCCCTTTTTTCTCCCTTCTGTGATTTTATTGGCAAAATTTATTCATCTATATAATCTACTTTACATTTGAACTGATCTTGGTCTATCTTTAGACATTTGCTTTAACATTGTTAAGTATTTATATTTTAGTTATTTTTAATTTATATTTTAATTATTTTATATTTATATTTTAATTATTTTTTAATCTAAGATAACATATACTTAAAATTTTATTTTGTCTTATAACCCCAATATCTGTATGTCTTGGGAATTGAACTTTTCTGTCTCTTCATTCTGTAAGTTCCTTCTCTTGATAATTCTTTTATTGTTGCTGGTGTGATTTTTTTTTTTACTGTGATTTTATTTCTCTTGAAAAGTTATCTATGGGATTTTTGTAAGGACTGGCTGGAAGAAGTATTCCTCTAGAGAGTACTTCCATTTGCTTCTGCCTGGTGCCTGAAGGTACTTACATGGGACCACTTAAAAATAAATTCTCAACTTGAAAGTTTTAGCTTACTAACTGCAAATCCAAATGAGGGCCAGCTTGTGAGTATGAATTCTCCAGAGAGATTTCTTTTTCTTTCCATCCAATGCCAAGATCCCAGCAGACATATTTCTTTGTTATTTTTTTTCCCGACAGTGGATTTATTTCTCTTTTAGTTGGTACCACTAGCGGAAGTGCAACTGAGCATAACAGGTTTGGGGAGACTGTTTTATTATTATTACTAAATTTGAATATACTTATGCCCTTTGGTCTAGTAATTTCTCTCCTCCATATATATTCAATGGAAATGTGTGCACAGGTGCAACAAAAAAGTACAAAAGTGATGGATGCATTAGCTTTACGGCAAAACCCAAATGCAACCTAAATGTCCATCAATAACAGAATAAATGAATGAATTGAAGTATAGTCAGAAGATAGACTACTATACAGAAAATAAATGGAATAAACTACTGCTGCTGCAGGCGAAAACATAACATAGAAAAATAAGCCAGACACCAGAATATTTGCTGTGGTTCTATTTATATAAAGTTTTATAGAGGCAAAAACTACTCTAAAGTGTTGAATTGTCAAGAGAGTGAGTCACTCCAGGAAAAGGCTGAGATAAAGACAAGGGAAGTGTACGAAGGTGCTCTCTGGCAATAGGTGCAGGTTACAGAGTGTATTCATTTGCGTATAACCTTTATGAAAGCAATTTCTCCAAGACAAGATTCTGGTTGCTTTCCTTGATTATTTACCTACAGTCATGGGTTAATTTGACCAAGAGTCTTTAATACAAATTGGACATGAAATTGGCTAAGAAATTAGAATTTTATATATCTTAAGTCTGAAAAATTAATTTTCCACCATGAAATCAATTTCATCTCTGATCTCAGGAAAAAAAAAAAAGGTTTCCTATGACAGATGCAGGAAAAAGAAAGAAACATCTAATCCCGTGCAATGTTGTATCAGGTATCTATTGCTTAGTAACTAAACATCCCAAAATTTAGTCTGGTAATCAATAACCATTTATTTTGTTCATGACATTCTTGATAAATAATTTAGTCTGAGCTCATTTTGGTTTCTCCTGGTTTCAATGGGTTCTGTGATGTATTTGTAGACAACTCCGAGTTCGTAGTTGGTGTCTAGGAGTAAGCTACCTGTGGGCATCTGACACGTTGTCTCTCGTGTTCCAACAGGCTAGTATAGACTTTTTCTTGTGTTTGAGAGATAGGGGAGAACAGGAAAGAGAAGAAGTGGGGAGAGATAGAGAGAGAGGAGAAAAAGAGGAGGAAAAAGGAAGATTCATTTTCAAAGTTTCTAAAAACAAGGCTCAGAGCCACACAGTATTCATTGCATTCCATTGCCAAAATAATAAACAAATAATTAATTAATAACAAAAAAATCTTAAGTCTTACACAGATTTAAGAAATGGAAAAATAAATTTCACCTGTGGAAGGAGGAAGGTACAAAATCATGTGGTATGGTGTTAGGAGGCCATTAACCAGGGTTGTTATTGTAACCAATTTGCCACATATGTCAATCAACCAGCAGGTATTTACCTTATATATATACATGATATATATCATGTATATATATATATCATGTATATGTGTGTGTGTGTGTGTGTGTGTGTGTGTGTGTGTGTATGATAAATTTTGTGCAGTGTTCCAGAAAAAAAAATGTTCCTTTTCAAGGTTCTAATATCTGGTCTAAGAGTTAAGTTGACATGGGACAGGTTAGCAGGAGAAAAATACAAAGTTTAATTATGTGCACATGGAGGCTCAAAAATTAAATTGAGACCTAAGAAAAAGACGAAGGCAGGTTTTCTTCATACTTTTTAGACAAAGAAATAACAAATCTATGAGAAGTTTTCAGGTCAAAGAAAACATCTATTTGAGACCTTCAGTTAGGAAGGGATTCTGAAAAGAATTTAGGCTGAGATAGTAAATTAGTAAAAAGTGACAAGGTTTGAATGTTTCTTTACCTGCTGGTCCAGGGATGGTGCCTTTCACATGGGAGTTAGAGAGAAGAGGGGTGTCAGAGTGTTCTTCTTACTCTGTTTTTTACTTAAGTAGCTTTTAATTCAAAATAATCAATAAGCCAAAGTGGCACATTTAGACCAGGTTGCCCTTTGTCCCCTAGAGTACCATAAGCCATAAAGGATATACAAGTATGAAATATCACTTCCTATATATTAACTCTATTTAACCAATTTAGTTAAAAATGATATACTCTAATGATTTTTAATCTCATTTTGTCAAAGCTATTTTGAGGAGGAATATTATACCATTTCATTTGTAAAAAATGGTATATTTTTCCTGGCTTTCTCCAGGACAGATGGGAGAAGTTAAAGTAAGGACATGTCATACTAAGTAAAATAGACATTTCAGAAGCTCAAACTAGTGGTCTCAAAAGCTGTCAAGAGATCATCTAGAATCAGAAGATACACTTCTAGGAAATACATCCTGGTCAGCTATACCCCAACCACAAAAAGTAAAGAGTCATGAAAACTTTAAGTAGAATAATGAAAGACGAATGGGGAAAAAAGTTTACAAATATGATTGCCTTACCCATTTAGATGATAATTTTGAGAAGTCTCTATTTTCCTCTATATTTTAACATGAATTTTGATCACTCAAGACACACTACGGGGAGTAGTGTATGTAGCAAATGAGAAGGAAAAGACCATTAATCAACTGCCTATATTTGGATATTTTAATACCAAAGTGGAGGTAAACTCAACAATATGAACTATATAGAAAATTAATAAACTTACTTGCTTATGTAAAATCATTTTTGAAAATTAAGCTTATCTCACTAACTTGCATGCTATTACCATATCTTTTTATAATGTTATACAAACCATCAGTGTGAAGTTGTTAAATTTTAAGTTTCAGAAAAAAAAGGGAAAAGAAAACATTACCTACATGTCTTAAAATACCATCTTTAATGAAGTAAAATGTTAGGTGGTGTTAAAACTTTCATTGAGATTGTTTTATTTTTCCATTTTCATAGTCATAAAGACTACTGATATATAAAATCTAAGAAATTTATTAAAAAAAAGATAGTCTTCTAAGTGTTCCTATTACAAGGAAGGCAAATTTAGACTCCTGAAGGTAAGAGACTAAAATGCTGGTTTGTTTCCCACTTTTTGAAATATTTGAAATAAAACTGGTTCTTTGTTTCTTTATTGAAAGCATTCATTAAACAGAATTTTCATTTATGTAAAGCAACTAAAACTTATGACATCTTTATTATATTTAACACAGATATCACATAGATACTGATGAATTACAGGTTATTATTTTAAAATAATTTCAATGTTAATTGCATTGTGCATTTAATATAATGCACAATATATAGTTTTGGTTTGAAATTGGGTATAATGCACACTGTATATTGTATTACATTATGATATAATATACATTCTATTGCAATGTATATTTAATACCAAATACTATGTATACCTAAAAATATCATAGGTTATACAGATAGCTAAAAATTGAGATATAAATGTATATTTAGTATTATCTACCAGCCACATATTAATTCTTAAATAGGTGTTATGAATGCAATAGTAACTTATATTTTTAAAAGTAATAATTAAAATTCTTCAAAGGTTCATATTTTTCACTGAACTTTTTAAAAAGCTACTTTCAAACTGACAATGGGATGATATATAGCATGAGAAATTGTTTTATAAATAATAGAAAAGATTTATGTTGAATGATTTGCAAACTATAAGACATTATAATTGTATTACCCTAGATATGTTTTATAGGAGTGTGGATCTAACTCTCTAAATATGAAAGATACTGAAGACAGCAAAATGCTCTTTTGTTAAATTTAGATTAGCAATATTGACACTGTTAACATTGTGGAATATCTGGATTACTTCACCAGCCTCAATTGGGGATGTCAGGACAATAAATTAGAATATTTGCAAAGTACTTATAAATGAGAAGTTTGTAACTAAGTGCTATGCTTTTGCTGGTATAATACAATATTTAAGACTATATTGGAAAACATTCTCCTATTTGCCAGTTTCAGCTTATGTGCAAAACTCTTTTCCCTTTGGGGAAATAACGTATAATTTCACATGTAAGCAAAATCCGTTTTTTATAGTAATATATGAGCCACAGTGGAGGCAATACTAAAAGTAAAAGTTGAAATATGTCCTGCTGTGTAATGTCAATGGGATATACACATTATTTGAGCTAATCATCACAACTGGGATTTAAATTGGAATAGAGATTATCTAGTCAATGAGGGGAGCTGAAGTGATACTGCACAATTTGCTAACCTAGGACAATTATACAGCATTTCTGAATATTAAACATTGTAATTGACATTTTATCTTTCCAAATGAACATAATTTTGCAGGCAATTATTTATTTTGGGTAAAGGATCAAATGGCAGACACACATATATACACATGCACAAAAGGAGAAATGAGAAAAAAAAGTAAAAAGAAAATAAGAAGAAAGCATTTTAACCAGGAATAAAGACAGACAGATTAGAGAGGTCGCTAGATAGATAGATCAATAGATACATAGATGTAGACAGATAGGGATAAACAGAATGGTACCAGGAAATAAAGTTACTGGTCCAAGGATAAAAGATCTGTCACTAAACCTGTAACCTTTGCCAACATGGGTAACACTTGTGTAAAAGTGTATACATTTTATGCATCAAATGATTAATAATAATAATATCAGTAACCACCACAACAATAATAACAATAAACAGACATTCTTGCCCTTTGGAATTTATAAATAAGCAAACAAGTAGAAGTTGAGCAGGAAATAGAAAATAAAAATTGTACCTAATTTCAAAAAATCAAGTAATTCACACAAGTGATTATCAAATAATTAAAATGGTATGTGAAAAATACAAGAAGACAAAGTAGATTAAAACAAAAAGTATTGGGCTGTTGGGAGGTTGGACTACTATGTTAAGGGGTCAAAATATTTTCATGAATACCTCAGTCTTCCATGGTGACTCTTGAGAATGACAATAATGTCTGGATACTTGAATTCAGATGTACTTTATTAAAAAAGAAAAAATATCCAAAAAATAAAAAGTCACTGAGCAAGAGTGAATAAATCTAATTTCTCTGCCAAATGTCAGCCCATCTCCAAATCAAACAGAGTTATAATATCTCTCAAGCCATCTCTTCTCGGTTCTAAGCAACTTGAAATTCAAAAGACTGCACTTTTCTTTCCGTGCTCTAATCCGTTACATGTATTTTTACATTATCTTTACAGAGATACTCCACTGATTCAGGTGTTAAGTATTATTATTCCTATTTTATGGAAATGGAATTAGAGTTGACAGGGCTCCAGGGTTCAATCCAACTGGGAAAATAAAAACTATTAATTTAAATCAATAGCATAATGCTGGCTGGCCTAGTGCCCTTGCATAAGTCATTTAGCTTCTATCTCCTTGCCTGAAGACAATGATGGAAGGAGGGGAAAAATTACCAGAGAGTTCAAGTCAAATATAGAATGGATATTAGCTTTTATGATAATATAATATTCTGCCCCTGGTGTCATGTGGCAAAGGAGGTTGCACTGATTGAGAAATGGGGCGCTAAGTGTTTAAATGACTTTACTCATAGCACAAGGCAAGCGAGTGATAAAATTTTATAAGCACTTTAACCTCTGACTTCCAGTCAGATATTTTAACCAAAACCTGTAGGCAGTATTCACATATTTATCCTTAACAGTTACTTTTTATTCAAATTCCAGGGTGTCATTAAAATTTTTTTTCTGTTAGTTAACAAAAATGTCTTTATTTGACTTAGTGTCAGGAATCCCAAACGTATCTGTATTGGCATTTATTGCATTTTAGGTGGCCAAGCTACAATTTTCCTGAATATGGAATTTAAGATTTGAGATAAGAAAATTTCAATTATATTCTGCTTTTGCTCACCCTGTTCCCTTATTTTTTAGTGTTTATTTATTCTAGAGAAAGAAGGAGAGCAAGTGAGAGAGAGGGAGACAGAAGATCTGAAGGGGCTCCATGCTGACAGCACACAGCTGGATGTGGGGCTAGAACTCACAAACTGTGAAATCAAGACCTGAGCCAAAGTCAAAGGCTTAACCGACTGAGCCATCCAGGCCCCCTAACTTACTTATCTTTAAAAGACCTATCTGCCATTATGACATTCCAAAGTTAGGACTTCAACATATAAATTTGGAGGATATAATTCAGTGCATAACAGCTATATTTTATAGTATTTCAGTTATTTAGCTTTTTCATATTTGTTTTACTTTATACGTAGCCATGTGACTGTATCACCAATTCCTCTTTGTTGACTTAGTAAAAAAAGAACAAAGAAACAAAAAACGTGATAATTTGTCTCTATTGTACTTCATTGCCAAAAGACCATGATATGCTTTTTCTTTTGTTGAAGCGTATGTTGTTGATTTTTTACTCATAAATTGTGAATAGTAAAATGAAGAATTTGAGAAACAGATTTTTTTCATAGGCAATTCATCATACACAAATATCTTGATTTTCATCAAGATCTGTTTGTCCATGCTGCATTTGCTTCAAATTTGATATTCTAACTTGAGCAGATTATTTTTTCCACTTCTTTAAACCCAGTGGTATTTATTTTTCTAGCTTTTATGACCAATATTAAAAGTATAAGAACTCTTTTAAAAACGTTTGAGACCAAACCTGTTTTATGGAAAAATACAACTTTTGTACTTTTATTCTGGTTTTTTTTTGGGGGGGGGCATTATATCCAGATCCTTTTATTCTATTTCTTTCATATTGACTCCTGGTAACTTTATATTGAAACTCCTGAATCTTATTTCAGATTGATCATTCTATGTATGTTTAGTAAGATGTTTGCTTTATACCCCTGTATAAATGTACATTGAATGAGCAGTTGCATATATTATTTTTATGTGATTTAAGAAGAGTATTTTCTTAGATAAGTTTAATCAATTCTAATGCAATTACAGATGCTAACAATATGTAGATTCTTGATACATGTGTTATCGATTAAATAATAATTTCTCCTTTTCAGTAACCTGTTGAGAAAATTAGATTTGATAATCATATTTATTTTCTTTGTTACTATAAGAAATAGATATTTGTTAAGCGTGTGAAAAATGCAGCTCTTTCTGTCTTGAGATACATTGAATGATCTTTGAAACCATTCTTTGTATTTTGTTTTTGAAGTGCTTTTTCTAACTTCTCACCTCTTTCTTTGTCATAATGCATATATGTAATTTTCTTTGCAGATACTGTCATTTGATGCAGCATTCACTACAGTCTGATTAATGAGTTTGGCTATATTCCACAGGATAACGTCTTGCTTTTCTTGGCTCAACATTTTTACCACAAAAGCCATTAAAGTAAATTTCAACTCAGTCTTTTTGTACTGTATGAAAGAGCTGATTGGAATCTATAATTTACCCAGTATGTTACATTAAATTGACCTTTACAAATAGCTCTAGTATCCTGAAAACTCTGAGGTACACACATTATTGCAAGAGGTCATTGAGAGGAGAAGATGGCTGGTTGATCCTAGAGCTAGCTCTGGGCCATCAGAGGCTCCTCACCCCCTGCCCTTGGACTGTATGGTCATCCACCATTCCCATAGTGAGATCCATTTTAAAGACCCAGCCTTGAGAGAACAATGTGTTATTGAAACCATCTGGATAATATACATGATTAAACCTACGTAAGGCCTCTATATTAACTTAAGGTTCTGGGTGACAGGTATAGAGAGCTACTTGCCCCTCTCTGCCCAAGCTAAGTCTTGTGTATAAAGTTCCTTTGCTTATTAAGCCTACTATTTACCAATCTGGAATGACTGTCTTTTTTATTTGTTTTTGTTTTGTTTGTGGTAGTGGTGGTGGTTGGTGTGTGTGTGTGTGTGTGTGTGTATGTGTGTGTGTTTGTTTTTTGTTTTGTTTTGTATTGTTTTTGTTTTTGTTTTTTCTGAATTCTGCTTGTCCTCTGCGTATGGGGTCTGTTTATGAACCACCAATTGGCAAAGCAACACAGAATACAAGAGATGGGTCTTGGGAAATAGGTATTGTGAGGAAAATCCTGAGTAGGCCATGACCTCTCTGGGGGGGAAGGATGACCCCTATGACAGGTCATAGGCTTGTGGACCACAGCCTGAGCACAAGGTTCTATGTGCACTGTGATGGCGAAAGAAGGTGATCAGCTGTGGGGAGAGCTGGCCTCCCCTGGGGGCAGTTTAGGGAACAGAGATGCTCACCTAGAGGCAGAAGTGTGAGCTAGAAAGTTGGAAGGAGAGCTGAGACCAGAGAGGACATGCATGTACCTACTGCTGGCCTCAGAGCTGGCAGACAAAATGGTAGAGCAGGATAATCAGTTGGAACCTTGGCATGCTGTTGTGTAAATCTGGGAGGGCGCACACTGCCCCAGATGAAGTTTGGAGCACTTGTGACACAGTCTGATTGGGACCCTAAGAGCTGAGTCCTTGGGCAAGTGAGGGGAGGAAAGGGGAAGATGTGCTGACTGACAGTGAAATGGACCAACTGCCCCCCTACAGTCAAACCCCTAATACAAAGGAAATTTTTACATAGCAATTGCCCTAAAGTAAAAACACCTAGGAGAAAACTTGCATTTTTCCTAGAAGGTGTAAATCTTAACATGTCTTTGAAATGTAAACACTCCTGGAGATAACCAAAACCTTGCCTCCTTGTGCCTGAGATGGAAGGACCAAAACAAGACTGTCTTAGACGCTCTCTTGCTCAAAGTCTAGCTCTCAGATTCCATAAGGTTAGTCACCCAGGACTAATACAAACTTGAAAAGTCTACCTCCAAAGTGGAGAGGGTGGCAGGCTGAGTTTCACAATTAGGCAGGCTGATGACTGCTTAACTGTAGTGGAGATTGCTGCAGGCCTCTTTGGGTGGTAGGGAGGGGGTCGGGGGAGGGGTTCAGCTGTATCCTGCACTTGGGGTCAGTGGTTAGGCAAGGTCCCAGTCACTCATGAGGGTGGGGCTGTGGCCTATACTCCGTGACTGGATTGCATCCCTGCTGGGCCCCCTGCCTGAGGAGGCTGCATGTCTTCTGTGTTCAGCAATTGGGCAAGGCAAGGGTGTGGGCTGTGCTCTGCAGCTGGGTGCTACCCTAGGCTGGGTTCAAAGGCTGTTTAGGCTCACAGCTAAGTCACTCTTCATGACATAGGGCGAGGGCCCAAGGCTGTAACCATGGTTGGGCAGGATTGCTGGCTTGCTTCGCTGCTTCAGGATAGACTCCACGACTATAGAAGATTCTGATCAATCATCCTAAAAGGGCGGGACTAGAGGTGAGTTATATTCCTCATGGGTGGGACTTTCAATTTACTGATCTCTTGGCTAATGTCACAGCACCAGACTTGCAGGGCTTCCTGGCTGGTGACCTGAACCAGGCAGAATAGACTGTTCTCCTGCAAGTGGTGGACAGGCTTTACCTTAGCAGATACACAGAAGGGCTGTCTAGGACCTCTGGTTTGGGAGCAACCTGCAAGAGGAATGCGACCCTGCCAAGATCTGAGTGCTGGCTGCTAGAAGCCCTGAATTCTTCTCAGTTCTTTTTTTTTTTTTTAAGTGTATTTATCTTGAGAGAGAGAGCATGAGCACAGAAGCAGGTGGTGCAGAAAGAAGGAGGGACAGCATCCCAAGCAAGCTCCTCACCCTCAGCACAGAGCCCCAAGCAGGGTTTGAACTCGGGAATGGAAAGATCTCAACCTGAGCCGAGATCAAGCATCTGAGATTAAGAGTCAGGTATTTAACACGTCCCAATTCCTCCTCTGTTTCTATCTGCTCTTCAGTAGTTGAGCCTGGCAGATTTCCCCAGAGCTCCCTGCCAGGAGAGTCATCTGGAAAGTGCCCTGCAACCCTGGGGAGGCTGGGTGTCCAGTGTGGGGTCATTATCCCACTGGAGAAATCCTAGGTCCAGACCATCTCTGCGGTGCTGTTCCTGCCTTGGGAAGCAGGGCAGGTCAGTGGAGGGCTGCCCTTGTCTTTCCAATGTGGTCCTTCTTGGCCTCTGTGGCCCAGGGGTGCTTCCGCCTCACCCCTATGTTCTGGGGTTATAGCAATGCTGTCTTGTTTATGGAGTTAATAGCTGGACTTCTTGTTAGGAGGACTGACGATGGGAACATTCTAGAGCACTATCTTGGTGGCGGCACTCCTACTTTTTTTTTCTTTTCTTTTCCACCCAGCAATCTCATTCTCTATTGTAGAAATCATTTTCTTAAGTTTATGAATTGAAAAAGAGGGTGGGGAGGGGCAGAGAGAGGGTAGAGAGAGAATCCCAAGCAGGCTTCATGCTGCAAGCATAGAGCCCAACCCACAAACTGTGAGATCCTGACCTGAGAATCCTATGCTCAACTGATGAGCCACCCAAGAAATCATTTTAATTCTTCAATATTCATCCTTCTCCCCTTTATTAAGTCTTTTCCATCTATTCTATTCACACTTCACTCTTTCTAAGAAGTCCAAGGATATATCTACTTTTGTGCATAGTCTCAATGCCAAATACAGCAGATAGTACATATCAGGTGTTTGATAATTATTATTGAATTGATGCTTTTGATAGATTAAAAGTGAAGTGCTCTATAAAGATAGTCTTATTAAACTCTTCAAGAAATATGACCTTATGTTTTATAATATGCTAAAGTAAAACATAAGAATAAGTTAGGAAATAGATTTTTCATCTGAACAAAATAAATTGAGTAGTTAAAACTGATCATTGGATCTGAGAAATAACTGTTTATAAGCAACCTTGTAGCAAAAACAAAATTACCTCCGACATGCCTGGGTGGCTCAGTTGGTTAAGAGGCCAACTTCAGCTCAGGTCATGATCTCACAGTCTGTGGGTTCGAACCTACATTGGACTCTGTGCTGACTGTTCAGAGCCTGGAGCCTGCTTCAGATTCTCAGTCTCCCTCTCTCTCTGCCCCTTCCCCACTCACTCTATCTCTCTCTCAAAATAAAATAAAGACATAAAAACAAAACAAAACAAAATTGCCTCTCAAATATCTATGGCCAAAAACTGTGTTGTGTATAGTATATATATAATTACAAATAGTATTTTCATTTATTACACTTAGAAATTCATATAAAACAGATATTGCTCTAAAGGAAATGTACATCAAAGTATTTTTTTCTTGTACAGTCGCATCCTTCTGTCTATTATGCATTTATTCCCTAGAGACACATCACCAATAATTAATTCAAGTGATAACAATGCTTTGGAAAAGAAGAATAATAAAAATATTATAATAATAAATAATAATAAAGAAGGAAAAGAGAAAAAAATGAAAGAAAAGGAAAGAAAGGAAGAAAGAAAAAGAGAAAGAGTAGAACTTAATGAATTATATGTTATTTCTTTGTTTCAAAAGTTTATTTTATTAAGTTACATTTTAAGTCATTTTTTTACTGATTTTCCTTTTATGATTACCTTTACAGAGAACAGATGCTAATAATATAAAATGAACAATAACCTATGTGTTAAATTACTTTAAAAATATGTAGAGTTTCTAATACTAAATGCTGTCATATTATTGTATGACCTTTGGTATAATGAATTTATTAATTGATAAGGGACATTTAATTCCTAAATTTAAGGAAAATGATTTAAATTTCTACTGGACATAGTAGAACACACTAATATGGAAGTAGATGGGACAATTTCTACTAATAGTAGTAGTAATAGTAGTAGTAGTAGTCAAAATTTATGTTATGAAAAAATTATAAAGTTATTAATGTACAAATATCTAGACAAATTCTCAAATGTTCTCACTTTTCCAAGAGATATTCTCGTACAACTAAATAATCAGTATTCAAACTATTTTCCCAGGAAACTGAAATATAATAGCTTATTTTTTTTTCACTCACAGTTCTTAAAACTCAGGATTTCAAATCTTATCTTTAATGCAGTAGATGAACATAACCAAAAATATTGTCTTTATTGGAACCAAATACTTTTTGTGTTCATTTATTTTATAATCTTACTAAGTAACTGAATTTTAAAAAGTCATTTTTTTCAGATATCCTATTAAACGAGGGTACATAAAAATTTTTATAATAAAAGATAGAAAAACACCTATATTTATAATAACATTGTTCAAGTCCAGTTTTTTTTTAATGTTTTATTTATTTTTGAGAGAGAGAGAGCTAACGTGAGCAGAGGAGGGTCAGAAAAAGAGGGAGACACAGAATCCAGAGACAGCCTCCAGGCTCTAAGCTAACTGTCAACACAGAGCTCAACATGGGGCTCAAACCCACGAACTGTGAGATCATGACCTGAGCCGAAGTCAGACATTCAACTGACTGAGCCACCCAGGCACCCCAGTCCAGTTTTTAAGAACCTTGATCTTTATAGACTAAATCAGAATTTTAAATAGTATCCAAAAATATTTATATTTGTGCTATCTCAACCAAGATCCCTTTAAACATTATTTGCTTCATGAATGAACAAAAGCCTGGACCATTTCATTTGTCTACCTGTTATGAATTTTCAAGAAGTGGAAATTCAAGGGTCTACTGGTAGGAAGAAGAGTGTGTGACAAATCAAGCAAAATGATTAAACAGAGATCTCTACAAGTAGGGATTGTCTTACCTAGATGCAACAGTGAGATGTGTATATTTTAGTTTCCTTTTTAGCCAATATTGCCTTCATGTCATTCATTCTAGAGAAAATGATCTTGCTAAAGCAGAAATAAACTGCACCCCTAAGATCTCTGAATATTTATTTTACTGCCATGGTAGTCTCTAAAGATACCCTCCACTTCCACAATCTGAAATATTATTGCTTTTTTCATCACAAAACAGGCCATATCGTAAGAAGCCATAAGAAAAAATCAGTTACCAATTCAATGGCAATAAAATTTGCAGTATACACTTTTGGTCAATGTTCATTTTCCTCCAAATGTTCTGTGATTTTTATGAACATTTGCATAATTTTCTATGAATGAAGTATATGATTTGAGGAATCCCTCAAACATAGTATGCTTGACATCATCTTTTTACCTCTTTTCAAAGAACTTCTTAGTATCTTGAACATAATATAACATGTTTGTTAATAAATAATGTAAAGACACTATAATTTAAAATACTAGTTGGAGTAACATTTTCCTGTCATAGGACCTACACACTTTGTTGACTGTTTGAATACTTAGGCTGTCAATTAATTCTGCTTGATCTGTAAATTGACAAGCATTCAATTATCTGTGTTTCATCAGATATCACAGGTTGTATTTTTGTAAGTTGATTCATTAGTGTTTATGAACAATTTTACTTTATGACACACTGTCATAGTAACAGATGGCAAATGTAGTTGGCGAGTACATCTTCTTGATTCTACTCATCTCTTCCTCTTCTGGATACCTCCTTGTGATATCTTGTATCATTAGTGATTAAATCTGCTATTCCCTCTTTGCCAAGTACTCATTCAAGTTCATATATTCCCTGTCCTATTACTATTGCTTCATTGCCCTGGCCTTCTGTTTCAGAATCTCCTTCCACCTGCTCTATTATAAATGCTCTGCTAAATACATTTTTCTGTGAGTGCACAACTTTCTTTTTAGTTCTTCTCCCTTTTCCTTTTTCAAATATAAAATTTTCCTGATCCAAGATCCTATAGCAATACAATTCACATTAGCTTTGTTCCTAAATTATGTCTATATCTTACATCCAAGTAAGATTGTTTAGCATATATCGTCATCCTTGCTAATTTTAAGTGCCATTTTACCCTTTTCTGTAGTGTCTTTTTTCTCTTTCCTTTTGTATTTTGTTGTAAAATGCTGTCTCAACAATTCATTTGTTATTAACTCAGATTTCCATTTTTACTGCAATTTATTATCTCTTTTCACCAAGACCTTTCTTCTATCTCAGTTTCCTTCATGAAGAATTACCTTGGGGTGGTCATGAACATGTTTTAAATATGCTAAGGAGATTCAGCTAAGAAGGGATACATTATGTTTGGGTTAGACCAATATATCCATAGAGTTGCAACCACTTCCATGACTAGTATTTCTAGCTGTAACCGTGTAGAAAGGTGTCAGTTTTTAATATGGATTTGCAAAACTAGGAATCACATTAAAATGTTCTACAGAACTATGTAACTAGTGGAATGGGGGAGGGGAGATTTAAATTGTTTCGGGGTAGAAGCTAACCTGTGGGAAACTCATATAATCATCATATGCCTAAATGTTAAAGCCAGGTTTTGTTTCTCTTCAACAAGTCAAAATAGAGCTCTTTTCTGCCAGCAATATATTCAATCATTCATCTTAAAAAGCCCCCGTGAACTTTTTATCAGCATCAAGCCCTAAAACAGTTGAATTAGGCACTTCCTACAGTTATTTTTTGAATGAACGATTTGCCAATATTCAAAAATAAGGCATGTTTCTAAATTCATAGCAGTTATGGTGTACTAGCATTATGTTTTTATAAAGTTTGAAAACTGAAAATTTATACCCATTAAAAAAGTCCACTTTCTCCTCTTTATCCAGCCATTGGTAAACACAATTCTATTAACCATTTCAAAGAATTTGACTGCCTTCAATTTTTCATATAATTGAAATAATTCAGTGTTTATCCTTTTGAGACTGGTTTATTTCACTTAACATAATGTCCTCAAGATTCATTTGTGTTACAACATGTATCAGAACTTCCTTCTTTTTAAGGGTGAATGATATTCCATTGTATGTCCATACCACATTTGGTTTTCCATTCATCTCTCAATGGACATTGAATTGCTTCCAAATGTCTGATGTTGTGAATAATACTGCTATGAACATTGAGGTATAACTATCCCAGCCCCTCGTCTCAATTTTTTAACTATATACACAGAATTTGAATTGCTGGATCAGATAGTAATTTTGTATTTAATTGCTTGAGGAACTGCCATACAAAGGCAACATTTATACAGGAAAATCTTATACTTTGTGGGGGAAAGTCCAAAATTTAGGAGTATTGAGTTTCCTTTCTGGCATATGAGAATGTATGACAAGAAGGTAAGCAATATTCAAACTCCACTTGGTGATTTTTTTACAAAGAAATAAAGCACTACTTCTCAATGTTCCTAATACTTAAATTGTGCACAAATAACTATTAGGTTTCTTTGTTTAATTTTCCTATACATTTATAGCCATTGGTATAAAAGCTTTTAATGTTTGAGAAAATTTTTGAAAGTATGAAATAATCATGTTTCTCTTATTGATATTAAAATAGCCTTGAAAGTTTTCAGTTTGTGTGATCATTTATATATCTTTCTTTCTCCTTGTTTTTGAAATGAATAAGCAGAATGGAAGCAAAATTACTAGCAGAATGTAGGCAAAATTTAAAATAAAAATGGTGTTCAACCCTGGCAGTTTCTACCAATGCAATTTGGGGCATGAGATCCAATCCATGAAAGGATAACTATCTTCACCACTGAAGTGGAAAGTGCAAGCTATTTGTTAGGAATATTACTGTACAGTGACTAACATAAGGTTTAATATACCATGTGTTCAGTTAATAAGTATTAGAGCTGGTCATTGGGCTTTTAAGGTAGTTTGAAGAAGATAACAAAAGTTTAAGTAAGATACTGAAAGGTTTGGACTTTGTGCTGTGGTAAAAAGGAAAGCAGTAAGGGTTTGCACAAAGGGGGTTGATTAATCAGTGCCTTATGAAGATTAACCATGAAACACTGGGCATAATAGATTATGCAACAGAATGACTAGTGGCAAAGTGGTAAATTGGGAGTGCAGAACAGTTGAACAGGTGTATGATGATAAAACTTAAATTAGTAAGACCTTGATAAACATTGTTCAATGAATAGAATCTTAAGAAAATTGCAGTTAATGTATACTTTTAATGCAGTTAGTCATGATTTAAACTATCAGACCTTGATAAACGTTGTTCAATGAATAGAATCTTAAGAAAATTGCAGTTAATGTATACTTTTAATGCAGTTAGTCATGATTTAAACTATCAGTAAAAGGATGTCTGGAGAACAATCTTGAAAGGCCTTATATGCTCTGAAAGGTATATAATCATCTCACCAGTGTATTCTATGACTTTCAGATAGGGCTTTTTTTTTTTTTTTAGTGGGGCTTTTATGAATTATTTTGAGATGTTACTCGTATTAGTCAGAGAGTATTAATTATTATAGAAAATTATCTGAATCACTGTACCTTACTTCAATATAAGCTTATTTCTCAGACCAGAGAGAGTCTGCAAGGCAAGGCCAACAAATATTGAATCATAACCTTCTGCTACCTTAAATGGCCCTGGAATCCTCCACTTGAGACTCATATTCTCTCTTGGGGAGGTGGGGAAAAAGAGGATCTCCTGAGAGGTATCAGAGGCATGATCTGCAAGTGACATATATTTCATTATCTAGATTCCAGTCAATGTCCCACTGAATTATAATATGAGCACATGGAATTGTTTCTACAAATAGAAATACACTGTGGTAACTCGGAGTATGTGTGTTGAGATTCCCAAAATTTATCTTCCTAAAAGACACTTCCACATTGAAGTGATAAATGTCTTAATAAGATTGTTAGGAATAATATGGATAATATGCAACCACACACATATTCTTTTACATCAGAGTTCTAATATCTACAAGGATACTTTGAAATCAGAAAGGTGTGAGGAAAAAAAGAAATGACAACGTGTAATGAGTCTAAAAAAACCACAAAGAGGGAAGAAAACAGTCATTGAAAGGTCAAGGATGAGAAAACCACAATCCTAGAACTTTGAAGTAAAAAAAGAAAACAAGAAATTCTCCAGATGAGATTAGTAATCTGAAAAAATATCTAGATTACCTACAAGTAAGGTAATGGTATACAATAGTTTGCTTGGTAAAATCCATTTGCAGCAAAACAAGTATCAAACATACTTTAGTTTGGATGATAAAATTTACAACCATCCTTCTCAGAAAAGTGTAGTAATAAAATTTAATCAAGTAAACATGAACTAATATTAAAGACTATCCTCTAATTAACTTAATTTTAAGGTAAAAAGCACTGAGTAAGATTAGCCAAATTAATTGAAGAGGACTCTGTTCTCAGAAAATCTTTTGGCAAAAGAGCAAGAATTATCACACTATCTTAGAAATAAGGGTTCCTTCCACATAGCAATGGTATGTCAATGTATCTACAATGCTGTCTAAGGGAAATATTTCACAATAAATAATACAACCTGGTGAGTAAAACTATTCCTACAGAAAAGGTCAATGAATTACAAATGATAGGATGACAATGGTCATTAATATCTTCAATTAATTCTTCTTGCTATGATTATGAGCTTAACACCCAACACATCGATTAGAATTTTCTTTCCAATAGAGATTTTTCATTGAAAGAATTTGCACTGATTTCCAACATGCATTATGTTAATGATGAGATAATTTGAAATTCTGGATTTTACATTCAACATTTCTATTTGGTTAATGTGAGTCAGATCCCCTTAAAAACAATTGCATCTATGAACCCTGGGAAACCTTTTCTGTGGCTGAAAATTTGCAACCAAAATTCTAGTCATACTCCACCCAAGAAATTGTCCTCTTGATGTCCTTATTAAGGAACTAGTTGGTCCCTCTGGATGAAAAATACATTTAATTTTTTCTTTAGTTTCATTTGGTCAATGGCAACATTCAGAGGAATGCAAGGAACCTATGAGGCTTCTTTATTAGAGATCATTCTCGTGAAACATTTGTGGATTTAAGGATTTTCTGGTTGGCTCTGGTGTCAGATTTCTAAATCTAAGTGGAAATAGCAAGATGATTGAACCTACACAAAATAAGGTTAGATCTGACCTATGGTCTAATCACAGGAAAAACACACATCTAGTCAGAAATATGAAAGTACGTGGGAACTCTGCCTTGAGGATTTTCAGTGGAATGGCAACGGCTTTACTCTAATGACAGTAAAAGTGAGATTTCAAAAGCCATAGTTAGTTTGCAGGCGAAAACATTAGTGCTTATATGACAAAGCTGATAAAGTCATCACAGCCCTGTAATGTTAGAGAAAATCTAATGATTTGCAATCATTTCCTTCCAATTGGATTACTCTGTAGACTTCAGAGCATATTCAAAAACAGCTTTCTCCCTGATGAAGACTTTATGTGCTATAAGGCAAGACAACAGATATTTCAGTGACAAAGGAGACAGCAACCAGAGGTGGCAATGCCCAGCCAAGCAGACACAAAACAAACGTGTCCAGTTTTCATAACAAATTTGTTTCTTTCCTGGCATCCCCGACATTGGAAATATGACAAGAACTGACACAAACAAGGGTAGTGAATCAGAATTGATGTTTGTCAAATAAGAACAGAAAAGAGACACACTTGATAGGCTTTTGGCATTTGCACTTAGAATTTGATGAGGAAACATCATGCTGGGAGGTGGAGAAAAAAGAATGAATATATTGAGTCAGAAGGAAAGTGAATATGAATGGTTGTACCATATGCGCAGTAATGTAATTGCTGGTTTGGAGATAAATAACTTCTCTGTGTATATTAGGGATGATTTGATTGATAGTGATAGCATAAAAGAAGGCATTAAATATTGAACCCACATATAGCTCATTTCTCTCTCTCTCTCTCTCTCACACACACACACACACACACACACACACACACACACACACGCAACCATTCATATGCATATGCAAAATTATGCAAATACAAACATATGCATAAAACTGTCCCGAAATGAAGAGCAAAACTCAGTCCATAATATTTGCATTTATATAAAAGCTCTTATTTATACTATATCAACTGTGGATAGCATTAGTTGAAAGGACCACACATACTTCCTATTAGCAAAAGATGAATTTTTCATTATCCAAATGTAAAGATGAATGTAAGCAATTAAAAAAAATGCTGGCAGGATTGGTGAAATATTGTATGGGACAAATGGGATATGATTAATGCAATATCATTAGTTTTGTTCTCAAATATTAATCTTGAAATCAAGAAAATAAAGAATTCTTTAGTCTTTTTAAAAATGTTTTAATGTTTATTTATTTGAGAGAGAGAGAGAGAGAGAGAGAGACAGAGTGCAGAATGTGAGCAGGGGAGGAGCAGAGAGAGAGGAAAACACAGAATCTGAAGCAGACTTTAGGTTCTGAGTGGTCAGCACAGACCCTGACATGGGGCTCAAACTCACTTGCTGAGATCATGACCCCAGCTGAAGTTGGACACTCAATTGACTGAGCCACTCAAGGCCCCTCTAAAGAATGCTTTTTTAAATCCAGTGAATCTTGTTGCCCTAACACTGTACTATGTAAGTTAGTTTTATGTGGATTAAATTAAAATATAATATTAACTTTAATCTATTACAATAACCCCCCCTTACCCACAGTTTCATTTTCCATAATTGGGGTTACCTGATATCAACTGTGACCCAGAAGCAGATGATCTTCCTGCTAACAAATTGTCAGAAGGTCAGTCCATAGTAGCCGGATGCTACATCACAGTGCCTCCATCATTCACCTCACTGCATCTCATCACCTAGACATTTTGTCATCTCACATCATCGTAAGAAAGGTGAGCACAGTACAGCAAGATATTTTGAGAGAGAGACGGAGACTATATTCACATAACTTGTTATAGTATATTGTTATAATGGCTCTATTTTATTATTAGCTATTGTTGTTCATCTCTTAGTGGGCCTAAATTATAAATTACATTTCCTGTATGTATAGGTATGTATGTATAGGAAAAAAACATGGTATATATAGGTTTTGGTACTATCTGTGGTTTCAGGCATCTCCTGGGCATCTTGGAACATATCCCACATAGATAACGAGGGACTAGTGCATTCCATGTTTGTATATCATATGTAGCTTATGTTTGCATGCATTAATATATTTGAGAAATGGCTAATTCAAGGAAGTAACAGAATTCATGGTCTGATTTTTTTTAAAGTGTGACTATAAAAACAAAAAGATCAATTGATATTTCAAAAGGATAAAAGCCCTAGGGAAAGGAATACTAAATTATTGCTAAATAGGTTAAAATGTAAAATAATTTAAAATAAACTAACAAGCAAAAAGCCTGTCTGGTCGAATAGGAACTATATTGGAACTGGGTATTTATTTTCAATTTTATAGTTGAGATTGTTTTTGGACCATTGAAGTTCAGAACTCTGCCACAGTCTTATTCATAGTTTGACTTTGTATCAGAGTGACATGGATTTAGGATTCATTTAGATGAAATTTGAAATAATTATCATGAGTTATGTATCAACTCTCTGGCACCATAACTTGTGACTCATCTGCTTCACTAATCTTTTTTTTTCTTTTTAGAATATCTGCTTAAATTATCACAAAGACTTTGAGATCTTATTTATGAAAGGCCTCGCCCACCAAATGGCAATCCTTTTTTTTTTTTTTTTTTATCAAAGGCCATGTGTCAGGGAATTTCTGGGTTCTCTGGATTAAAACCATTCCATATAACCTGATATCAGAACATTTCCAGGTTAAAGAACACTGGCTAACCACTAGAAGCACAGTTGACCCTTGAATGACTCAAGTTTGAACTGCATGGATCCACTTATAATGCAATTTTTTCAATAAATATATGTAGAGTATTATAAGTGTATTTTCTTTTTTATTATTTTCTTAAAAACACTTTCATTTCTCTAGCATGCTATATAAGACTACATTATGTAATAGATGCACAGAATATGTGTTAATGACTGTCTATGTTTAAGCTATTAGTAATTAAATTGGGGGGGGTTACAGATTACCCACACATTTTCAACTGCATGGAGGCTTGGTATCCTGACCACCATGGTGTTCTAGGGTCAACTGTGGCTTTGAAATAAGTTATTTTCTTGTTTTCTTTAAAACCTATTAATTTCTTTAAAAAATGTTTCTTAAAACATCCATGGTTCTATTCAATCCACATTCTTTGTAGATCAGAGCAGCCTATATCCTCATTATGGTGTCAGAGCAGTAGTAATCAATGATCTTATGTCACTACCATCTTATATCACGTTCTTTGCCTTTATGAAAGGGTCAGCTATAGTCCAGTTCCCCTAGTACCTAGTCCAGAACTCTCGTTATTCCATCACAATCCATGTCGTATTTGACCTTCCTTTTTATTTTAAAGTGTCAAGTAGCTCAGATGAATCATTGATTCAAGAATGAGTATTGATTGGATGCCAAGTGAAACATTGTCCAGGTAAGACAACGCCTTATTCAACAGAAATGAGTCCTAGGTGAAATTTTGGCAGTATATGGTCTTAAGCTATTATATGACAAGCTCTATGACAGAGGTAAACATATATTCCACCTATACAGAACCCTGCCCTTTGTTCTTTTGGAATAATTTAAGCATATGCATACATACACATATAAGTATATATATACACATGCACGCACACACACATATATATATAATTATAATAATGTAATTATATCTTACTTAAATATAATTTATATTTGTTTTAATTTAAATATGTCAGATATAGGTTATGTATAATTATTATATTAATTATATTAGAATATTTTTCTCTGGGGGTAGTATAATGCAATGTAACATGTAATACAAGAATAGAGTCCCAGGAAGGATTTTTGTACAGGAAGAATATTCTGAGCTGCATAAGTAAATCGGGGTAGAGGGAAGAGGACTTGCCACTTTTAGAAATTGGACTCAGTAGGTTAAGCGTCTGGCTTCTGGCTTTGGCTCAGGTCATGATCTCATGGTTCACGGGTTCAAGCCCTGCGTCGGGCTCGGTGCTGAAACGTAGCTCAGAGCCTGGAGCCTGCTTCGGATTCTGTGTGTCTCTCTCTCTGACCCTCCCCTGCTCGTGCCATCTCTCTCTGTCTCTTAAAAAAAAGGAATTGGACTGAGTTAGATACAGGATGAGAGAAGAAAGGTGATGGGAGACGAAGTAGGTCAAGATGTACTGATGATTTTGTTCATTGTGCCATCTCATGACTATTCAGTTCAAATCATCATCCCCATTTTTTAGAGGAGACAAAATTCAGAGCATTTAAGAGACTGAATCAAAGATGTAAAATTAGTAAGAGAGACAGTATTCACAGAGATTGTTGTCCCTTTTATATACCTATAACTGCAAATCCTTAATGCTTTATTTAATTATATTTGGGGTTTAATCTAAAGACTTGTTGAATATGGAGTAGCCTCATTCTTCCCATATTCTTCCCTTTACTACTTAAATAACATGAATATAATACAATACACCATTATAGGAAGTCTCTGAAAGTTTGAAAGCAGAAAAGAGATTGTCTAAAGACTTCAGAATTTGAGGGATAAAATGGAGATAAGCCCAAATTTTTGCCTCACATTTTCCTTCTGGATAGGGAACTCCAAAGTGGAACTGCCAGTAGGCACATACCAAAATAGCTTCAGAAAAGCCTTCTCCTTAGCCAAATTGCTGAAGGAAAACATGGCTTAGCAACAGGGCTTTGGCAATACCCACTTGATTCTGGCCAAACATCAATAGGACAACTTCACCTACACCCCTAAGGTTTCATCAGGACTCAGCAGGTAGCTGGTCCTCCAGCCCATTTTCCCACCATGCAGAAGCAGATGATGATGCTCTAATCGTTTACCTGGTGGGTGTCAGCCAGCAAGCAGGAAGCTGACCTTCTATCCCTTGCTTAGTGGACGCAGGCAGGGCTCTGATTCAACTGTCAAGGGATACCATCAGGGTCCAGAGACTGAATAAAGCAGTGTGTGTTGGGATTTTATCAGCCATCCAAATTCTTCTGGCCCCTGTTTCAGTTGGACTTAGTGGGCAAGTGAAACTCCATATGCAGTCATTAGTCTGAATGTGAAGAAGGGCTAGTAATCACTCTCTTCCCCTCTTCACCTCATATGGGTGCTGCATTCCCACCTGAGTGCAACAAGGTAGTGTGAGTCAGACCTCAACTCTAGCTGGGTTGGTATCAGTAGGACCCAATATAAAGATGAGCCTCTACCTTCCCTGGGAACTATGCACTACAAATAAACAGAGTGACTGCTACCAACAAACAAACAAAGAAACAAAACAGAATTTTACGGCCTGGTATCCAAAGTATCCAGGATAAATTATAAATGACTCATTATAACAAGCACCAGTTCAATCACAACTTGAATGAGAAAAGAAATTCAGAGGTAATACCAAAATGACTCAGGTATTGGGATTATATAACAAAGATTTTAAAGTAAAATGCTTCCATGGCAATCACACATGATCTTGAAAGAAACTAGATATGAAAGCCTTAGCAAAGAAATAGAAATTTTAAAAAGGAACCAGAAGGAAATAATAAAAATACGCTGACCAAAACAAATTGACTCCATAGTAGAACAGAGTTGACAAGGAACAGAATCGGTGAACTTGAAGATAGATCTGTAGAATTTACTTTATCGGAAAAACAGAGAAGTACCTTACATAAAGAAGAACAGTGCTTCGTGTACCCCTGGGACAATGACAAAAATGGTAAATTTTATATTATTAGAGTCTTGGAAGTAAAGAAGAGAGAGGAGCTAAAAATAAATTCAAAGAAATAATGGCTAAAAACTTTCTGAATTTGGTAAAAGACATATACTTGCAGATTCAAGAAGTTGAGTAAATCTCAAGTAGAATAAAATAAACATCCATGCCAAAGCACATCATAATTAAACTTTGGAAAGTTGAAAACAAAGATGAATTTTTAAAGAGGCCACAGAGAAACAACCACACTATTTATAGAGGAACACCTATTCAAATAACAGTGAATGTCTCATATGAAATCATAGAAGACACAAGGAAGTAGCATGATATTTATAAGTACTAAAAGAAAAGTAGGGTCAACTCAGATTCCTGTATCCAGTAAAAATATCCTTCAGGAATGAAATAAACATATTTTTAGATAAAAGAACGTTTTTTAAAAATATTGCCAGCAAAGCCACCTTTAAAAAATGACTAATGGAATTTTTCAAAACAAAATAAATGACAAAAGAAGAAGGCTTGAAACTTTAGGGAAAATATTATAATGGTAAAAGTAAGAGTAATCTAATAGACTATATATTTTTATTAGATTTTAAAGACATTTTTGATTCTTGGGCCACCTGGGTGGCTCAGTTGGTTGAGCATCAAACTCCTGATCTCAGCTCAGGTCATCATCAAGAGTCATGGATTGGAGCCCTACATTGAGCTCCATGCTGACCATGAAGCCTGCTTAAGATTCTTTCTCTCTCTCCCCTTCCCACTCTCCCTCACTTGCTCTCTCTCTCTCTCTCTCCCTCCCTCTCTATCTCAAATAAAAAAATAAAATTAGAAAAGTCATTTTTGATGGTTCAAAGAAAAATTAAAATACTTAATGATGTACTCAATGCATATAATAACATTAAAGAGAACCATAATTAAATAATGAGGACACCTCATTGAAAGTACTGTTTCTGTACTTTCTTTGAAACAGTAAATTGTCAATATCAGCAGACTGTGATAAGTTATGTGTGTATATTGTAAGAATCAGAGTAAACACTAAAATTTTCATAATAAACAACATAATCAAACATACTTTAAATAAATCAGGATATCCTAAAAAAAGTTTGAGAAAATTATAGGAAAGTAAGAAATAAAGAAAAGATTTAGAGTAAAGGGGAACAAATAAAATAAAAATTATATAAAGCATCATCCTTAAGTGCTGTAAATAATTATCTGAAACATTTATCAATAATTATCAAACATAACAATAATGATTTAAAGTAAACAGTCTACATATACCAACTAAAAGTCAAATATTGACAACTAACTGGTGGTGTGTCTGGGGGATAGGTCCAGCAGTATGCTCTGAAACTCACCCAAAATACAATAAAATATGGGGCACCAGGGCGGCTCAGTTGGTTAACCATCCAACTTCATCTCAGGTTATGATCTAATGGTTCATGAGTTCAAGCCCTCATTGGGCTCCATGCTGACTGCTCAGAGCCTAGAGCCTGCTTCGGATTCTAGGTCTCCCTCTCTCTCTGTCCCTCCCCACCCCTCCTGCTGTCTCTCTCTCTCTCTGTCTCTCAAAAATAAATCAACATTGAAAAAAATATTTAAATGCTATGAAATAGGTATATTGAAATTAAAAAATAAAGATATGTCATGTAAACATTACTTAAATAAATAAACAAGACTGTCGTGTGGTAAAATAGACTTCAGAGTAAGAAAATCACTAGAGATAGAGATATTAGTAATTAAAGGAGGATCAGTCTACTAAGAAAACTTAATAATTTTAAATGTTCACATATCAAACAACAGAACCACAAGTATAAATCAAAAGAAGAGAGATATGGAAGGAGAAATGAGCAAATTTGCAATTATAGTTTTGAATTTCAACATGCTACTTTCAGTAATTTATAGAACTAATATATGAGAAATTAACAAAGATATAGGAGTGGCATACCCCTCCAAAATGATCTAATTGATACATACAGAACTTCCCCTTTCATAATAGATAAATGCAGGTTTCCTGAGATAGATCATACCCAAGACATAAAACAAAACTCAACAAGTTTAGAAAACTTGAATTCATACAGATTATACTCACTGATCATAGAGTAATTACACTAGAAATCAGTAATGTAAGTAAAACAGGAAATTCTACAAACACTTTGAAATTTAAGCAATGTAGTTCTACTAAATCTTTAGGTCAACAAGGGAGAGTCTCAAAGGAAATAAAATATACAGAGAACTGATAAAAATGAAAATTAATTAACTTGCGTGGGTTGAAGTTAAAGCAATGCTGAGAGGGATATTTACTTACAGCACTAAATACTTACATTATAAAAAAGAAAAGTCTTAATGTAAGTTTCTATACCAAGAAACCAGAAAAAAATGGGCAGACTAAGTGCAAAGCAAACAGGAAAGAAAATAATAAAAATAATAGAAATCAATAATATTGAAATATAAAACAATAGAGAATGTCAATGAAACTGAAAGCTGGTTTCAAGAAAATCAATTAAAAAATAACAAACGAAAGCAAAATTGGCAAGGATAAAAAGACAATAAAAGGAGAGAGGACACAAATCACCAATATGATGAATGAGGGGTTATCACTATAGATCTAGCATTCATGAAAAAAATAGCAAGAAAGTGCTGTACACAATTTTACAATTATAACTGAAAAATTAAACAAAACAGACCAATTATTAAAATCTGAGGGCTCCCTCCCTCTGTGCCTCACAATAAATTGAGTTTGGCATTCAGTATATATCAACCTTAATTTTGTTTCTCAGATGTAATAGTTCTATTACATAGATTATTGTGAACATAACATGAAAATGTACATGTAGAGCACAGGACCAGAACTTGGGATAGCAAAGGTTCAATAATGGTTAGCTTTTGTTATTACTATCAATTCAATAACATTTTATAGTTTTTTACAGTTTATTTATTTATTATTGAGAGAAAGCACAAGCAGGGGGAGGAACAAAAAGAAAAGGAGACACAGAATCTGAAGCAGGTTCCAAGTTCTGGGCTCTGAGCCTGATGTAGCTTAGATGTCAGCACGGAGCCTGATGTGGGCCTCAAAGCCACAGACCATGAGATCATGACCTGAGCCAAAGTCAAACACTTGACTGAGCCACCCAGGTGTCCCAATTCAACAAAATTTTTTGAATTCTTACTGTCAGGTGCTAGTCTAGGTTCTGGGAAAACCGAAGTGTATTTATCAGCCAAAATACAATCAGGAGACAGAAATCACACCAGTTATTTGAACAGAAAGAATTTAAAATAAAGACCCACATATAAAGTTATTAGCAGTAAAGAAAAGAACATTAAGAGATTGTGGAGATAACAATCACGCAGGAGCTACCACTAGCAAGGCTGAAAAAAACCAAGGATGGGGATTGAAATTATTAAAATTCAGGGATTTTGATCCCTGCAGGATTGAAACTCCAATAACTGAGGAAGGTGTTGGGATTTTCTATAAGGCTGGTTCTAGAAGTGTTGGAAAAATGGTTAACCAGTTTCCGCTACTACTATGGGCAGAAACTGCTACTATAAGGATGAAGAAATATTTCCAGGGTGATAAAAATCCAGGAATCCCACAGGAAGAAACAATTTCCTTCTCCTTCCCCTCATCTTGCAGTTACTCTGCAACATCTACTGACAGAGCTTAACAAAGAGGTTGCTTTGGCAAAGCAGAAATGTGACTTGCAGAGTTCCCAGCCTAGCTTTAAAATTCAGATTATAGTTTGGAGTTAAGAGACCAGATTATAATAACTGGCACATCCCTTTGTCTACTCAGCATTCATACCCATCCTCTAAATATAGTTGAGTACCATAATGGATTTCATAACAATAACTATACCTTAACCCGGTAAAAACAATTCTACATTCTGGGTGGGGTGGGAGTTGGAGCTACTGAAATTTGAAATCATAGCCCATTCTCAAAGCCCTCCCTTTTTTCTCTGTATTTTTATAATACCTTGCATATATCCACTGCATAAACTTATCATGTCAATTAAAACCTTCCAGTTTATTGTCTATCACCTGGAGCAGACAGAAAGCTGCTTTGGAGTGGACAGAACAATCCATTGTATTTCTCTAGAAACTGGAATACTTACTCATAGAAAGGAGAAGGTAAATGTTTGTAGTAAGAGTATAAGAATCTCACAGCCTGAGTTAAGCATAATTATGACAACTGACATTTATTGAATGTTTATTCATTTTCAGATAATTTTTAAAGAGCTGTACATGTATTGATTTATTTAATCATGAACATAATAACTCTTAGAGGTCTCATGCACAGAGAGCTGTCATGCTAAGGTGGATGGTGGTGTCAAACCTCAACCATAGACAAAATCTGGGCAAGCCAGTTCAGGAAGGCACATGAGATAATATGTTCATGGTAGGAAGGAGAAGGAGAAGAAATTAATACGAGAAGACAACAAAGGCAGGGGTGTGGTAATCAAATCAATATAAGTACCTAGAATATGGTTCAGGTCAGGTCACTTGATTTTAAAACTTTTTTTTTTCCCCAGCTGGAAAATAAACATGGGGATACAGTGTCTCTCATTCATTTTATCTCTGATATTTGCGATTATGGAATTTAGGGACAAACAAGCACACTGCTGAAAATGATTCTTTAATTAGGCATTTCACAGCATCTCTAGACCTACTTCATTTCTTTTATGTTTTATGCAAAAAGCATGAGCTTGTGCTTGTGTGTGCGTTTATTTAGTTTCTCTTGGCTTCTCTCAGTAGGTGATCTGAGCTCTTCGTGTGGGACTGAGGCTCTTTGAGAACCTCGATAGAAGGAAAATAGTTGAGTCTTCGGAGAAACGTCTTGGAAATTTCCCAGAAGAAGACAGGTAAGTTTGGAGCACAGAGTGTAGCCTTAAACTCTGACAGCGGATACCTCGAAAAGGGAAGAAGTATTTTCTATCCGGAGTTTATGTGGGAAACACGGAAGAGCTCTAACAGTACGAGATAGAACTCATTAAAAGGCAGTTCCATGAAGACACCATTGCAATTGTTCGGCCTCATTTCCCACAGTCTAGACAAGAGGTTTTGTTCTCAGAGATGGAGAAGGAGTGTCTGCGAGAAAATTATATGTGGATATGAACCACAAAGCTAGACTGTGCTTTGGGCTCTCAGCTTTCAGAAAGAGACACTATTTTCACTCATTCTTCCTTCAATATTTATTGGTTACTGTTAGTTTGTCTCTTCTAAACACTCATGGGGCACCAGTGATTATTCAGGCTGCTGAGGGATTTGGAGTTTACAATAAGGAGACACAGGGAGAGAAGGAAGCCCTATTATCTTAGTTTCACTCAGGATAAGATATAATTGCTTCTTTCTGCTTCTTTTGTGATTTGTATTTATTGTGATTCCGTAATATATTTATTCCTGTGTGTGTGTGTGTGTGTGTGTGTGTGTACCTTCACTGCTACTAATTCTTTTTTTGTCTTTATTAATTTTTTGTTCATAGTTCCTACAATTCTATAGCTGGAAAAATCTCAGTTGCATTTTGTGACATGTTTTCATTGCCTGATATTGGTTATGTAGGACCCTAGATTCAGGACCAGTTACAAGTCCTGATGACCATTTTTGTTTTAGCAATTGTCTGTGTTACAATCAGTCCATCAATCCTGTCAAGGATCTTGAATGTCATTCCGCAGTCATTGACACGTTGGGTAACTCAAAAATTCAACCTGCAACAAAAAGATCCAAGGAGACCAAATTGTGTCCAGCTACACATTATATTTCCTGGACACCTTCCTACAAAATATTGGCAAAAGTAAAGATCTTGAACTCATTTATTAATGCCATACAACCTAACTTCATCTACCCTGACCAAAAAAGAAAGAAAGCCCTGACAGCTATCTTTTCTGCATTAAAATCTAGGTTATGGTTTTCTCCTATTAATCATAAACGATGTCACTACTAAACTTTCGGATACTATCACTCTGTAACTGTGATGAGATGAGGCAAAAGAAAAGATCATTTCAGGCTCAAGTTTGATCATAGATAAAACAGTAACACACTGCAAAGTGCAAATATGATCAAGCATCCTCTTTCTATGCTCAAATAAGTGCTTGCTATTTTTTTTTACAAACAGATTAACTTTCTGCGGTTATTCTGCCAACTAGATATAAATTACTAACACAATGAATGATAAAATTGTCCCATGTTTATCACTACTCAGTCCAAAGCAAAGCCATGCTTCCTTGAATCTTCCCTAAGATTCAAGCCCAAATCTTAGAGCAAGTTCCTTCTAATATCTCTTTAAGCTGAGGCCCAGTACCCCTCCTTCCATGGTGTTTGATCTCTCTTGCTACAAGTACCAATAAACTCAACTTTGTTTGACTAGTGGGAAATTCTGTCAGTTATTTAAAAACAAGGGAAAGAGGGACCTGATAGGATTTAAGTTACAAAACACTCTGTTGCCTGCTGGGTGAAGAAAGAACCACAGGGATGAAAGAATGGAAACATGAGACTGTTAGAAATATATTCAAGGCATGAGGGAGGCTTGTGATATGGTAGTAGCTGTGATGGAAAGCAATGGGTAAATTTAGGCACTATTTTTAGAACAAATAAATATTTTGGATAGAATTGATTCTTTCTGCATTTGTTGGAGCTCAGATTTGGAGTATTAAATTAATCATATGCCTTCAATACATTAAATACTATCCTTTATTTTTTTCATTTGAGATTTGTTTCTGGTTTCCTTTATCCTTATCCCCACCCCCTCCTAATCCACCCTCCACTGGCACCTGTTCTAATGTGCATGATGTGTTTATTTGTTAGTTTGTGTTCTTGAAAACGTACATTACATCTTTATGTAGTTTTTTAAAATTTTGGTAATTATATACTTTATTCTCCACTTAATTATTCTCCTTCGCAGTATATATTTACTTTTATCATAATTTGTTTGTTCGGTTAATTGATAAACTGTTGTGAAGATCTTCATGGTTTGTATCCACCACAAGTTGCCTACCCACTGCCTCAAAGATGGAGAAGCAAATGACCTCCACTGACCTACTATCACAAATAATATTCAGTTTAGTATTTTGGTATGTGACTCATCATATAAATTTACTTTTTTTCATTGACAATGGAATTAATAAAATGTATTTGAGCATACTTAATTTTACTTCCAAACTTACAATTTGATGTAACCCTATAAAACAACAGAAAAGAAAAAAATATTACTATGTTAAAAAGCATAAACGAACCTCATGAAAATGATTTGAGCAAAAGAAGTCAGGCACTAAACCCATACAGTGTGAATTAATTTATATGACGTACATGAACAGGCAATGATAACCAACCGAGGTATAAATCAGTATAAATCAAGGTAGATGTGAGTGAGAGAATATAATTCTTATGCCCATCAGGAACCAGGATACACATGAAACAGCAAGACGATGTTATCAGACAATTGCCAAGCAGACAGAAAATAGATGGAGTTCTAATGGGATGATAATGATGGAACTCCAAAGCAGGAGACACCACCTAACAACCCGGAGCAGTGACGTCAAATCAGGAGGCTTCTAATATGAATGTAGCCAGCACAGAAACCAATGTTTTGTGTGTGGCCATTACAGAGATCATAGGTAAGGAAGCACTGAGCACACCTGGTGGGAAGTATAAATCTCTAGAGCTGATATGGGCACCTCGTTTGCTCAGTCTCAGTCAGGCAATGAACTCTTGATTTCGGCTCAGGTCACGATCTCACATTTTCTGGGTTTGAGCCCCACGTGGAGCCTTTGACCAGCCCCACATCCAGCCCCACATTGAGCCCTGCACTGACAGATGCAGAGCCTGCTTGAAATTCTTTCTCTCTGCCCCTCTCTGTTCACTCTCTCAATGTAAACAAATGAAAATAATAGAAGAGATGATCCCTCATATATACCTACTTATAATGACAAAGCACTGCCATTTATCATGTAGTGAAGATACTAAATTGGTAACCATTTTAATGAACTTCCTAAGGTTAACTTATAATTTCCATTGAATTTTACTTGAAAATGTTTGAATAGATCTAGAAAATCCTACTAACATATTTATTAAAACAAAATAATATTAATATTTTACTTAAAAAGGGGAAAGATTCCCAAGATTTTTTTGACTGTCATGTTATCTGCTAGCAGGAGCAATATATTATCAAATAGAAGTGACTAATCAGAAAATACCTTTAGTAAATTATATAGATCATAGAAAAAAGTGAAATTAAATGCGATTTCTAATTATTAAAATAGAACTTTTATATTCAGAGAGAAACTAACAAGTATTTATATGCACATTGTATATAATTTTAAAACTCATCATGTGATCTTAATAATCTTTTTTTAAAAGCAATAATTATTTCTATTTAGACTTAAAGGATTGTTTCATTTGATTTGGTTTTGTTTTTACTCAGTCATACAGATTTGTTGCTTTATGCAAATCCCTGACTTTTTAATTAGTAATTTATTTTGCATTGGATAGATTTCTTTTTTCCCTGAATGAAGGAGATACAAACACTGAGACAATAATAAAACATGGCAGGTGCAACACAAAGTTTATGTATGGCTTTATTTATTAATTTAGTCTTTTAGCAGTTTTTTTTAATATTGATCTGCCTCTGAATGATGCCGTTTGCATTTCTCCTAACAGAACATGCCCTATCATACCTACACACCACTCACTTCCCCAGGAAACTTACTTATCTTTCAAAACCTCAGGTTATGAATCACTTTTATGTAAAGCCTTCCTCATAATTACAGTTGTATAATCTCCTTTGACCCTGCACTCCCCTGAGCAAGCAAGATTAGCTGTTTTCTCTGCTTCAATACTTTTCCTCTATCACTTATTATGTTGAATTTGACTTGTCTGCCTTATTAGCCTGGGGTTTTTCTTTTTAATTGAAGTATAGTTGACACAAAATGTTACATTAATTTCAGGTGTACAACATACTGATTCAACAATAGACTGGAAGCTTTTTGAGGTTCAAGATTTCTGGTTAGCATAAAACTTTATGTATATTCATAAATCATGTGCAATTGTCTCATCCTGGGGTATGTGCATATACATTTTATGTTTCATTGAGTCCTCTGACTACTAGATGTACAGTTAGCAAGCTCATCAAAAATGAGATATATCACTCATGAAAGTAACCAAAATATCATTTCTCAGTAAATTATAGCTCAAAGATGAAGGCAAGAAGTTGTAAATGGTGAATGGGATTGCAGTATTGAAAAACTAGTTTCTATAACACACTATTTATTTTTTATAGCACCTTTAACTTGACAGAGGAATATATGGAATATATACAGCCTAAAGAAAACTGTAAATGTTGGCATATTATACTTCTAGACTGGATTAAACTTCTTACTTTTGCTCCAAGCAAGTTGAAAGTATTATCTTATTTTTCCAGATAATTACTTAAGAACTTGGGCTATTAAAATTAGCATTAAATGTTCAAACAAGGGTATATAAAATGTTTATTTTTAAAGGCTTGATTTTCAAGTAGTGACTTCTAACATAAAAATCCCATAGTAAGTATTTGGGGAAAATATTGAAAGTATCTTAATTACTTACTGATATGTAATGGTAGGATACACTGCATTCACATAATCACATGTTTTTTCAACATTTAGGATATTTATAGAAAACATTTGTGTTTAGACATGTAAAATTTTGTTTACTACCTAACTGTGAAGTGGTTTCATAGTTAAATGTAAATATCATTGCAGAGTGCAGTGTGTTGAAGTTACTAATTTTCATACTAGATATTTCAAAATTTGCATGTATAATTACACATTCCTTCATGCAAATACAAACTTAGTTTTTGCCCTCTTGGAAAAGGTATTGATGTATTTATCTATGCACACACACTTATTGTGTATGCAAACATTTGGATTTACATACATACATATTTATTGTGTTTATGCACATATTGATTTTATGTAGTACACTCTACGCTTTTTGCTTTTACTATGATAAACATTGTTATTCTTGATCCTTATCAAGTCCAGAGAAAGTATGTTTGCCATGTGTCCATAGTATCTGAATTTTTGAATATCCCATCTATTGAGAATATGGGGCATGTCATTTAAGTGGATTATAGAATATCAGGTATGGGAAAGCTCAAAGACCTTGTTTTGGGAATGGCATTCAAATATCAAATATGTATTTACTACATGTAAGTTATAACTTTTATAAATAAGAACCTATTTTGGTAGGATAGATTAAGGGACTTCTTTGTCCTGGACACTATTTATTGCCAGCTCTGATAACAATATGAAGGAATGGTAAAAAATAATCTTGTATATATTGATATGACTATGCACCCACACAGAATTTCCTATGCACATGTGCTGCCCAGAACATGGACAATATCACAGCCATTTTGTATTTGATTCTTCTTTCTAACTATAAAGGTTTGGTGCTGTCATAGTACGTGTTTAGCTTCTGAGATTGATGGATTGTTTCAGTGAACAAGATTATATGGCAGTTTTTTTCTTATCTGAGTCAATGTTTTCCTCAATATCATGAAGTAAATTAAAATAAAGTGTTTAAATCTACTGCTTATGATAAAGAAGACCAAATCTCATTCTAATAAATGTGAAATACAGCTTGTCATGTTCCTTTCACTCCGTAGAAATGCTACCACAAGGCTTTGCCAGTTAAGTCTAATATGTTGACATTTATTTTTGCTGCAATAAATGCTAGGATTATATTTTTGCATTAAATTCTGGCATTTTTAAAGATCACGACGACAAGTAATTTATTCCTCAAATCACTCTGGTTTGTTTTTACTTTTTGAATATGGATTTGGCCATGTGTCTCCAAGGCACGGTACAAAGCATATTTCATATGTTTTGCAACCTATTAGTTTGATTTAAATCCACTTTTTCCATCAGGATTTACGCAAGCCTTCCTTGATGTTATTTGCTCTGAATTATTGCCCAGAAATAATCATACTGAATCCAATTTTACACTGACTGTGTGGCCTACCAGGCCTGACACTGTTAAGCTTTGGGGCTTTTATAGTTTGTTTCAATGAAGGCAATTCCTCAAATGTTCCATGTATGAATATAGGATATGCTGTTTTGACATATATTTAAAATTTTTTTCTCTACCCTTTTTTAAATATGGAATGAATATGATGACATATCTTAGAAACTACAGTTTTTAAAGAGTCAGTGGAACAATGCAACACATAAAACCATGGCTTTTGCATATTCAGTATAAAACCCACCTACAGTAGATTGGGTCAATTTTTATATGATTAGAATCGAAAACTTGATGTTAATAATTTAGTGCTGAAAGCACCGATGCAGTTCTGTTGCACTTTGAAGATTTATTTCTTTTAGTAATACAATGGCTGAAGGAGAATGTAAATTTGAAATTCATCTTGTTTTAAACCACATTTTTAAAAAACTATCTTTCTCAAAGCTGAGTAAAGAGTGAGATAGAGCATTTTTCAAAGTAGGTAATAAATCTGGGTAATCCAGACATAAAACTTTGCCCTTTTTTTTTTTCTGTCTCCCTGGTAGATAGTTTTGGTCTATATTCTTCAGAAAAATAAAGAAAAAAGAAAAACACTCAATTGTTTCTACCCATATGTAGTCATTAGTTTTCAATGACCTAATACAAAAACCTGAAATCTTGAGGAAGTACTAAATTATAATAGAAAACTGAGTTCTTTACAACCTCACATGAAAATCCAGAGAATTTTTTTCATAAATAAATGTGTGGGTGGTTGCTCACACTTATGTATTTCCAATGTGCATTCTGACCACTTCTAAAAAAATGTTCATACTACTTACTGTTTACTAACTAGAACTACACAGTTGATAACCCTTTCTTTTGAATATAGGTATGTGGGTTTTGTTTTTTACTTAAGATTAACTTAATTTCAGTCTCTTTTGCTGAATGATTAGAATCCAAATCTACACTGAAAAATTTTTTGAGGATTAATTCAAATATTTTTTATATATCCATCAAGGAAAAGAAATATGAGCTTTAAAATGTCCTAAGTTACAAATCCAAATTCTTTATTTACATGAATAAAATGGTTTGGCAAGGTAAAATGTACAACAATCATCTGGATGCTTCTAATAGGGATAAAACTTCATGCTAGGTCAAATATACACAGGCCATGTGAAAGAGAAATAAGGTCATCTTATTCATGTGAGTCTAGACTTAAAAAGAAAGCTTTCAGCCAAACTACCTAGAAAATTTAGAAAAATTTCCCTTTACCTCATTTAACTAATTACCTTAATCCTCATCTTCATCTTTCTCTCTATAGATAAAAGTGCCTTTTTTCCTTTCAAATAATTATAATTACATTGTTAGAAAACACTGGATAAATAGCTATTTTATATTATTATCACATATCATCCAGAGATTATTATTTAAATGACCTTGCTTCAAAATACCTTTCTTCAAGATGGAGAAAAATTGCTATATTCTTAATGTGAACTTTTAAAGGAATAACAAGGTATTTGTAGATGAACCAGACATCATGAGAAACACAATATGAGCTATAAGTAATGTGTTATATAGATCACTTTGAAATATAGACTTTAAGACAAATCCAAATTGTTATAATCATATAACAATTGTTACACACACAAAACAAATTTAAGTGTATCATTTGGTCGCAAGGACTTGAAGACATTTTCATACTACACATTTAAAACCTTGGGACCATTTTTATATAATACATAAAAGAATATAAGTTTCCAATATATATTTGACATATCTATGACTATACATTTATAGTATTCATCCATGTTGTAGGATGTACTGGTACTTCATTATTTTTTATTTCTGAATCATATTCCATTATCATAATATATGACATTTTACTTATGTCATTTATCTATTCATCAATTAATGAACATATGGGTTTTTTAAATTTCAGCCATTATGAATACTGCTGCTATGAACATTAAGGTACAAGTTTTGTGTGGAGTGTGTTTTCATTTATCTTGGATATGTATCAGAAAATAAAATTATTGGGTTATATAGCAAATCTGTTTAACATTTGGAGAAACTGTCAAAATGTTTTCCAATACAGCTGCACCATTTAACATTCTCACCAGCAGTGTGCGAGGATTCTAATTTCTCCATATCTTTCACTCCACTTATTATCCAGTCTTTTTGATTATATACCTTGTAGTGTGTGTGAAGTGGTATTTGATTGTGGTTTATATTTTTGTATCCCTAATAGGTAACTCTGTTAAACACTTTTTCTTTCACATGCTATTGGCCATTTGTATACCTTCTTTGAAAAAAAATTGACAACCAGATCCTTTATCTATCTGTATTATTTATCTTTTTATTGGGTTGTAAGATTTCTTTATATATTTTGAATTGAATCTTTTATTGGATATATTACTTAAAATATGTTCTCTCATTATGTGTGTGTTTGATTGTAATGGTATTGCTTACAGTACAAAGGTGTGTGTGTTTTCTTTTAAATGGTGATTGATTTTTCTTTTTTTGATCTTATTTGTTATCATATCTAAGTCGGTTCTGGCAAACCTATGCCAAGGTTTATGACTATGTTTTCACCTAAGAGTTCTATAGTTCTTATTTTTAAATGTATTTCTGTTATCTATCTTGAATTATTTTTATCTTATATATAAAGGAGGCATACGACTTTATTCTTTTGCATGTGGACAGTCAACACCATTATTTCCCCATCAAATTGTGTTAGCATCTTATGTTTGTGGAAACCACTTGACCATAAATGTAAAGGTTTATTTCTGGATTCTCAATTCTGTCCATTTACCCCTGATTATCCTTCCACCAGTACTATTCTTTCTTGATTACTGTAGCTTTGTAGTAAGTTCTGAAACTGAGAAATATTAGTTATCAAAGTTAGTTCTTTTCCAAGATTTCTTTGGCTATTCTTGGTTCCTTACATTGCTATATTAATTTTAACATAGTTTATTCATTTTTGAAAGGCAAAACAAAACATAACAACACCTCCAGTTTGGATTTTCATAGGCATTGTGTGGAAAGTCTGAATTCATTTGAGGAGATTTTCCATTTTTGTCAATATTAAGACCAATCCGAGCAGGGATAAAGGAGACAATAAAAAATTTCAACCTCATGTATCCAAGGAGAATCTGAAATCTGCAAAGAGAGAGCCCTGATTTGTTGGCTGAAGCTTCCCAGAGTACATCTTCCATGCCACTGACCTGAGGGAATGGGAAGAAGTGAGTTATGATCAAATGCCATAGACCTCTGCTGTTTCCGAGATTTCTTGAATAATTGTTTCTCCATTTGCTTTGTGCCCTTAAGACAATTTACAGATATGTTAAATGGTTATTTTTGCTCAAACTATTTGGAGGTGTGTGTGTGTGTGTGTGTGTGTGTGTGTGTTATAGTTTAAATCAGTTATATTTGTTTGGCTGGAAAAAATAGTCTACAATGACTGCAAGCCACCATTCCAAATTAGTTGCTTAGGCACCAGACTTTAAGCCAATGATTTAAAGAGTAAATGAAAATTAAAGTACAGATAGCTAATATAGACAGTGGGTCCAGCCCACGCGTAGGCAGGAGAAGCTTAGACAGGACGGGCTGTGCCCTTGGCTGTTGACTCGGGTCATGGCTGGTGGAAGGAGGGCCCAGAGCCCTTGGTTGACTGTGTGTCAGGACTCCTGCCAGGGGAAGGGGGACCCGTGGAGCCCCCTGCACGTTGCCTTGGGACCAGCCTTTCCCTCCCCCTGTTGTCTTCTCTCCGGAGACAAGCTGTGTAGCTCTAAGTTAGGAATGTGGTACAACATTGAGCAGTCAACTTACGTTAGTAAATGCAACAACGATTAAAAAAAAAAAGGTGCCCCTTCGCGACCAGGGCTGGCTGAGCTGCCGGAAGCCGGCCTCACTTGCCCTTCGCCTTGTGTTGGCTCCAGGTCTGCTTGGGGAGCAGCACCGCCTGGATGTTGGGCAGTTCGACTACAAAGGGAAGGAGAACAGGGGTACCTGGGTGGCTCAGTTGGTTAAGCATTCGAATTTGGCTTAGGTCATGATCTCACGGTTTCTGGGTTTGAGCCCTGCATTGGGTTCTGTGCTGACTGCTCAGAGCCCGGAGCCTGTTTCAGATTCTTTGCCACTCTCTCACTCTCTTTCCCCTCCCCCACTCGTGCTCTGTCTCTGTCTCAAAAATAAGTAAACTCTAAAACAAAATTAAAAGAAAAGCAAAGGAAAGGAGAACAAAGAAGTAACAGTTTTAGGACCATGAGAAATTTACTGTGGTTTCTGTTTACGTTTTGCTTAATATTCTAGTAACCTAAGTATGTTTAAATGCTTAAAAAAGATCTAGATACAAAATGTATTTAAGTAAATTCTTAAGTTTGGTGGCCAAAAGTTGAAGAAATGTTAAGTTGATATGACTTCAGTTTTCTTTTCTTTTCTTCTTTTTTTTACAATATGTCAAATACTGATAGATCTTCATTTTTTTTTTCGTTTCAAGTTTTTATGTAATTCTAGTTAGTTCCCATATAATATAGTATTGGTTTCAGGAGTAGAACTGATGATTCATCACTTACATGTAGCACCAGGTTTCTATGTGAATTGAGAGCTGGTGGTAAGAGAGAAGTCTGGGTTTGCAGGTGAATGTGGAGAAGGCCTGGTTGTCAATGTGTTCATTGGGTCAGAACCTATCAGGGAAATATAGTCAAACTGGTGTGTATCTTGGATGTGCAGCTGAAGGTGATAGACATAGAATCAGAGTAGCACTGATTTGAATATGTTATCTGCAAGACCACAACTTTCCTGTTTTGTATTTTTGAGAAACAATCCAGGATTGTTCCTCAGTTTAGTAAAATGAAAGGATTTGTTTCTTCTCTAACATTAAAAAATAGACAACTTTGCATCAGAATTTATTTTCCCCAGATTCACAATTATATTAGATTCTTTCCATGGAAGTTTCCACATAGATGTATGGAATGCCGATTTAGTGTGGGTGATCATAAATAGGCCACACCTAGGCAACTTCCCTCCATTGGCAAACTCTTATTGCTCTAACACCTCTGGTCATCCTATTCAAGATCACAAATGAAATCTTTGTCAACACTGACCCAGATGTGAATTTTCAATGTGGCACCATGTGAGTGAAGTAAGGTAATTGTTCCTGATGCTTGTGGAATTATAACAGCCACTAGAGACAATATTTTCACTTACTGCTTCTTACCTATTGTATTAAAGAATCAAATTAGGAACCACAGCTATCCGTGTTTCAGTGACTGACAAGTAAAGGACACAGTCTGGCAGTTGATAATTAAGAAATTGCATTTCTTCTTTTTCCTGAGGGCTTTAGAGACATGATATTTTCCTACTTTTCCACTAATTAGGAATGGGTAAATCTCTTAAGTCTCTGTGATTGTATTCAGTGTGGATAACATTTGCCTGACTGTCAATCTGATACCTGGAATGACATGAATCAGAGCTGTCTAAATCTTTACACCAAACTGAATTAGTTCATCTCTTGCATCTAATGATCCCAGCTCATCTTCTTCATGCTGTCCCAGATTGACTCATTGTATCCCACTTTGGATTGTTTCGCTTCTAATCTCTGACCTTCTTTCTTTAAAATCTCACTTGAAGCCCAAGTATTATTTTATTATGTTATAGGCAAAAAATATGGTATGTAAATTGGGGTGGTATAAATCAAGAATAACTGGAGGCTGAAGACCTTGAAAATGAGATCGCCCTAAGAAAGAAACTAACAACGCAGTAACAGTGACATGGAAATTCTTCATGTGGCACAATAGCTACTGGGGAGGAGAAGGGGTTTGACATATCACCACACCTAAATAAAAGTGCCATAATTAAAAGAGATTTGATAGGGAGAAGGGAATTAAGTAAATGATTTGACCAATTGTAGAAGTATAAACCACTGAAACTGGAGGATATGTGTAGCATTTCTGTGAATATCAATAACGTCTATTGCCACTTACATATTGTTTACTGTGTCCCAGATCCCATTGGAGGCACTTTGTAAGAATAACTTGCATGATACTCGGAACAGCTGATACTCACATGATCTTTTTAATCATCCTTGGAAGGCAAGAAAACATCAACTTGGGGATTATAAGCATGGGTTCAATATTCCCAAATGAGCAGGTGCTATAAGTGAGGTTGAATGAGATTGAATTCCAGAGCCTATCCCTAACCTTTTCTTGCACTTAGAAAAATGAATGATAGGGAAGAGAAAAGAAACTGTCTCACCATTCTTACCTGTGAAAGTAGAATTGAGATATTTGTTTTCCCTGAGTTTCTTGGTTCTGATGAGCATCAAATGAAAAATTGTACAAGGAAATACTTTGCTCAAAGATTCCGTGGCATTAAATTTCTGTAGAGCCTCCAGAGCCATACACTAGGCAAGTGTTATTTGTTAATACAGTAGATATGGTGGGCACCTGCGTGGGTCAGTCAGATAGGCGTCTGACTTCAGCTCTGGTCATGACCTCGTGGTCCATGAATTCAAGCCCCACATCAGGCTCTGTGCTGACAGCTCAGAGCCTGGAGCCTGCTTCGGATTCTGTGTCTCCCCCTTTCTTGGTCCCTCCCCTGCTCACACTCTCTCTGTCTCTCTCTCAAAAATAAACATTAAAAAAGTCTTTTAAAAAATACAGTAGAAATGGCACTGATAGATCTAATGCTCTGAAGACAATACTGAAATATTAGATAGGATAATATGATTTGAATATACATGTCAGAGAGGTGGTCAGCCCAACAAATAGTAGTAGCAAGAATATGAGGAGTGTGCCCACAGTGATAAATATGGTATGTGAAAGAAAGTGGCCAAATACCATGACGCCTGATTAATGAAACCTGGAAGTACCATGATTATTGCTATCCACAGTTTCTTCTTTGTACACGTTTCCTTTCAATTTGGGGGTACTCTTAATTTATAAAAGACACAACTATCTGGTGAGCACTTTGAGACTTCCCTCTAGGGCTGTCTAAACACCCACACAATTAGCTACGAATGAATTATTAGTGTTTTCAATCAATGTTCTTTGCATGTATGGGAATTAAGGTCATTGCACTTTCCTTTATAATTCTTCAGGCTTTATATGTTAAGCTTCATATAGGTTTAATTAATACTTAAATTTTGGTTTGTATTATTATATTTTGTTTCATTTCATCCCCTGCAAGTTGTCAAATTATTTGAGAGTTACTAGGAATTGAGATTATTTGCTGGCATAAGGTCAGAGAAAAACTCGAGACCAATACTTTTTGACTTCTTTTTACTCGAGGCACATATGACAAATCTTTACATAGTACCTGGAAAAGACTGCTCAAGGTTTCACTGCCTTTGGGACTCAGGGAAATAATATGTGAGTAGATCACTATATTCAGGCCCTGTGTTTGGCAGGCAAGCCCTGTGAACAGTGGCAGTATTCATTTAAAAGAATAGAGAGTTATCATGAGCTAGAAATATACCAAACCATTAGCAGGAAGCAACCCAAATACAATGTTTTTATTTCTACGAAACTGAATGTAACTCTGCATTGAGTGTGCCTTTCTACCGATGTGTGGGGAACGGGGGTGAGAATTCCCTGACCTTGCATCAATGGGCTAACAAGGAATAAAGAATTAGAAAGCCTTAGAGGGTGCATACCCAAGTTTGGGTAAACAGGATCAGGTAAAGAAGATTGGGTAAATGGGACAAAGGTTCCCAGTATAAGACAAAGGTATAGGCATAGAAAATCTCTAGAGGAAAACATTCAAGAAGAGGCAAACAAGATTAGGTATTCAGGGCAGAAATACCCACCAACTTAGTACAATAGCAGAAAGCTGCTTTCATAAGAAGGAAGGATCAAAAGAGGTAAACAGGAAAACAGGACTTTAGACCATGGCAGGGCCATGTTGCCCAGAGGAAAGATGATTAGCAAAAGGAAGGTGCCATGTTGACCCTGAGGTAGCATGCAGGTCTTTCTTTTCCCCTAGACCAGTTTAGGTAAACAGATGTGAGGTCTCATGTTTGTTGTAAACAACCATCTGCCCAGTACCAGGACTTTGTTTTATATTGATCCAAATACAACCTACACCACATATCTTCAAAACTCTTTTTTCTCCACACCCGTGAATTAATGTTCATGGTTTCATTGTCTCTTTGTGCAAGTCCATCAAGCTCATAAGCCTTCTGATCCTAATAAAAATGCAGTAAGGACCCTTACTCAGGGTTCTTGTCTCCTCCCAGACATTAGCCCTTCTCACATTTTAATCCTGCATCCCATTCCCTTACTGGACAAGAGAGAACTCCAGACCCAGAGTCTATGACAGTGATGAAAAAATATTTTTTTCAAGTTAAATCATTCACTTCTGTCTTAAAAGATAATCTGTCTTGATTTTTTTCAGCATATCTTGAGAATTAATTTTTGTCTTAGCTGTGGTGGAAAGTCTACATTGGGGAAAAACAATCTTATGTATCAAGGAAACTGGCTTAACTAAACGAAGCTGCTATAAAAGAAAAGTCATACACCAATCAGTTTTATATAGATAGATACAAAATCTAAATCAACTGGGGTTTACAGAGAGTGAGATCCACTGAGTGAGGATTTGGGTAAGTTCTTAAAGGAGGTTAGTTAGCTGTAGGCAATTACCTACACTTGGCCATTTTTCTATTAAAAGAAAATATTTTTTGGGTGATTTTTGGACCCCCAATGCTTACTCTGAAACTGTGACATAGCAGAATAGTAAAATAAAGAGAAACTTAGTTCTTCTTTTATTTGATAAATGTTTTTGATACACCAATAAGGTACAAGACTTTCTTATTAAGTACTACATTATTCAAGGTTTCAAGAACATTCTCAGTGAAGAAAACAAACAGAAATTCTTATCCATATAGAATTATATTTTACTGATGAAAAAGAAAAAGAAAAAATCAATAAGAAATTATGTAGTTTGTTAGAGAATGATGAGTACAAAGTGGAACATATTAAATAATCATGAAAAAAATAATGTTTGCTAAGGTGAAAATAATTTTTGATACAGTTGCCAGAAATGCCTTGCTGAAGAATAATTTTAAAAACAGACCAGAAACCATGCAAGAGGAAGGTATGGTACTTTCCAGGGCAAGTGCCTTTCAGGAATAGGAGAGAGCAGAGACAAAGACTTGTGACAAAGTAAGGCTGGGCATATTTCAGGAACCTTAAGGAGGCCCATATAACTGGAAAGGAAAAAATTGGGAGAAGAATGATAGCATTAAGGTCAGAGTTTTTAGAATCCAGATTTTGTCAGCACTTGTGGATCAGAGTAAGATGTTTCATATGGCCTGATGTTTGCATTCCTCCAATTTCATATGTTGAAATTCTAATCCCCAAATTGATGGTGATTTGAGGAGAGGCCTTTGAGAGGTGATTAGGTCACGAGGGTGGAATATTAATGAATGGGATTAGTGTGCTTATAAAAGAGGCTCAAAAGAGATCCCTTGCCTCCTTGACAATGAGAGGACATATCAGGAAGATAACTATTAGAAAGTGGCTTTCACCTGATTCTAAATCTTCAAACACCTTGACCTGGGACCTCCCAGCCTCCATAATTTATAATTTATGTTGTTTATAAGCTACCCAGTTTGTGATATTTTTGTTATGACAGCCTGAATGGATTAAGACATCGTTGACTTTTAATCTGACTGGGAAGAAAAAGCATTGGAGAGATTTATGCATAAAAGTGGCTTTACTGAATCTAGTATTACTGTAACCTCTCTGGCTGCTGTGTTAAGAATATGGGCAAAGATATAATTAGGAATATATGGAAATAATTCAAATGAGATTTAATAGAGAACTGTATCTGGTGATATAGGAGGGCTGGTGAGAGGTGGTGAAATTCTGGATATATTCTGAAAATTTATCTTAAAGATTTGCTGAGAGACCAACTGTACTGAATTGAGAGAAGCCAGAGTCAAATTTGACCCAAAGTTTCTGATCTGGCATCATTGGAAAGGAAAGATGGAATTATAGTTACTTGAGATAAAAAAGAGAGTTAAAGGAGCATGATGGGAGTGTGCATATCAAGAGATAATTATATAAATGGTAAGTTTGAGATACCAATTACATGCCCAAGCATAAATGTCAAGTTGGCATTTGTATGTTTGTGTGTTTTCTGTGAAGTTCTAGAGACCTATCTGGTATAGACATGCACATTTGAGAGTTAGTCATGAATAGATGGTAATTAATGCCATGAGTCTGGATAAGAAGACAAAAAAAAAACAGGTATAGATAGAATCTTTTTAAAAAATTGCAAGGGAGGGAGGAGTTAAGATGGCAGAGCAGCATGGAGACCCTGAGCTTGTCTCATCCCTGAAATGCAGCTAGATCAGCACCAAACCATTTTGAACACCAAGGAAATTGATCTGAGGATTAATACAACAATTGGCATAACTTGAACCCCAGAACTTGGCAGGTACGCAGTGCAGAGAGGTGAACTGGGGGTAGGGGGAGAAAATCCTTGGATGGTAGGAAGCCATTTTTGTAGAGAGAAAAAAGAAAGGGGAAGAGTGTGGCATATTGGGACCATGCAAGAAATGCACTATCTCCCAAAGTAGCTGGAAAAAAAGAGTGAAAATACTTGCAGGGGACTGAATGAGAAATCTGTTCCCCAAAACCATTGATGGGAAGAAAGGAAGAGGTTTCCATACCGCCAGAACGTTATAAACAGTTGAGCACAGAGTTCAAAGTTTTGGAGCCCAGTGCCTGGTGGTAATCTGGTGAGGAAGTAGGGTAAATCTCCAGGAACAACATATATTTAATGTGCCACATCAAAAAAAAAAACAAAAAACAAAAAACAAAAAACATCAAGAATTCTTTTTCCAGCAAGGGTCTCACTCAAGGTAAGAGATGTAAAGAATTTACCAGACAAACAAAAACTAAAGGAGTTTGTGACCAGTAAACCAGCCCAGCAAGAAATTTTAAGGGGGAAAAATTCCCCCTTAAAATTTGAGTGGAGTGCAGTGAATAAAAGACAAAACAAAACAAAACAAAACAAAACAGAACAAAAAAGCCAAAAGCAGCAAAGACTAGAAAGGACCAGAGAACATCATCAGAAACACCAACTCTTCAGGCAACACAATGACACTAAATTCATATCTTTCAGGGCTCACTCTAAATCCCAATGGACTAAATGCTGCAATAAAAAGACACTGGGTTTCAAAATCGTTAAGAAAATAAAACCCCTCTATATGCTGCTTATAAGAGACTAATTTTAGACTTAAAGACACCTGCAGATTGAAATAAGGGGGTGAGGAACTATCTATCATGCTGATTGTCATCAGTAGAAAGCTGGAGTAGCCATACTTAGACAACTAGATTTTAGAATAAAGACTGTAACAAGAGATGAATCAGGGCATTATATCATAATTAATGGATCTTTCCACCAAAAAAATCTAACAATTTGAACATTTATGACCCCAATACGGAGAACCCAAATATACAAATCAATTAATCACAAACATAAAGGAACTCATTGATTAAACCATAATAGTAGGGGACTTCAATGCCACCCTTTAAGTAGCAGACAGATAATTTAAGCAGAAAATCAACAAGGAAACGATGGCTTTGAATGACATATTGGACCAGATTGACTTAACAGATATATTCAGAACATTTTATCCTAAAGCAGCAGAATACACATTTTTCTTGAATACATATGGAACACTTTCCAGAATAGATCACATACTGGGCCACAAATCAGCCCTCAGCAAGTACAAAAATATCAAGATTATACCTTGTATAATTTCACACCAAAAGGCTATGAAGTACTAAATCAACCACAAGAAAAAATTTGGAAATACAGTGAATAATTAGAGATTGGAAAACATCCTACAAATAATGAGTGGGTTTGCCAAGAAATTAAAGAAGAAATTATAAAAGTACCTGGAAGCCAATGAAAATGAAAATATGACAGTCCAAAACCTCTGGGATACAGCATAGGCCTTCATAAAAGGGAAGTATATGACAATCCAGGCCTTCCTAAAGAAGGAAAAAAAGGTCTCAAATATACAACCTAACCTTACACCTGAAAGTTCTGGAAAAAGTACAGCAAATAAAACCCAAAAGCAGCAGAAAAAGGGAAATGGTAAAGATTAGAGTAAAAGATTAGTTTATTTTATTTATATCAACAAAATAAAACAAATCAATCAAACAAACAAACACAGTAGAACAGATCAATGAAACCAGGAAGTGTTTTGAAAATTGATGAACTGCTAGGCAGACTAATCAAAAAGAAAAAGGTAAGGACTCAAATAAAATCACGAATGAAAGACATCACAATGAACACTGCAGAAATACACACAATAATAAGAGAATATTATGAGAAATTATATGCCGACAAACTGGGCAATGTGAAAAAAAATGGACAAATTTCTAGAAACATATATAAAACAGGAAGAAACAGAACATCTGAACGGAACCATAACTAGTAAATAAATTGAATCAGTAATCAAAAATCTCCCAACAAATAAGAGTCCAGCGGTAGATGTCTTTCCAAGAAAATTCTACCAAACATTTAAAGAAGAGTTAACACCTCTTCTTTTGAAGCTGTTCCCAAAAATAGAAATGGAAGAAAAACTTCCAAAATCATTCTACAAGACCAGTGTTATCTTGATTTCAAAACCAAAGATCCCACTAAAAAGAACAACAGACCAATTTCCCTAATGAACATGGATGCAAAAATTCTCAACAAGATCCTAGTAAACTGGATCCAACAATACATTAAAAGAATTTTTCACAATGATCATGTGCAATTTATTCTTGGAATGCAGGGTTGGTTCAATGTCCACTAATCAATCAATGTGATATACCACATTAATAAAAGAAAGGATAAGAACCACATTATCCTCTTAATAGATGCAGGAAAAAAAGGATTTGATAAAATATAAGCATCTTTTATTGATGAAAACCCTCAAGAATGTAAGCATAGATAGAACATACCTCAAGATCATAAAGGCTATATACGAAAGACCCACACTTAATATCATCCTCAATAGGGAAAAACAGAGTTTCCCCCTAAAGTCAGGAACACGACAAGGATATCTACTCTCACTATTGTTACTTAACATAGTGCTGGAAATCCTACCCTCCGCAGTCAGACAACACAAAGAAATAAAAGGCATCCAAATCTTCAAGGAGGAAGTTAAACATTCTCTCTTGACAGATGACATGATACTCTATGTGGAAAACTCAAAAGGCTATAAAACAAAAAATCTGCTAGAACTGATAAACAAATTCTGAAAAGCTGTAGGATACAAAATCAATGTAAAGAAATCGATTGCATTTCTATACACAAATAATGAAGCAGCAGAAAGAGAAATCAAGGAATTGATCCCATTTACAATTGTGCAAAACCAATAAAATACATAGGAATAAACCTAACCAAAGAGATGAAAATTGTTTGATCTGAAAAGTATAAAAAGCCTATGAAAGAAATTGAAGAAGACACACAAAAAATGGAAAACCATTTCATGCTCATGCATTGGAAGGATGAATATTCTTAAAATATTGATACTACCTAAAGCAATATACATATTCAATGAAATCTGTATCAACCTAACACCAGCTTCCTTCACAAAGCTAAAACAAGCAATCCTAAAATTGATACAGAACCAGAAAATACCCTAAACCACCAAAATAATGTTAAAAAAGAAATCCAAATCTGGAGACATCACAATTCTGGACTTCAAACTGCACTACAAAGCTGTAATAATCAAGGCAGTATGGTACTAGCACAAAAATAGATGCATAGGTAAATGGAACAAAATGGAGAACTCAAGTAGAACCACAAACATATGGCCAACTAATCCAATGGAAAAAAAGCAGTATATTCAGCAAACGGTGTTGGCAATACTAGACAGCCACATGCAGAAGAATGAACTTGGACCACTTTCTTACACTATACACAAAAATAAACTCAAAATGGGTGAAAGACCTAAATGTAACATGGGAAAAACCATCAAAATTCTAGAAGAAAAAATAGACAACATGCTCTTTAACCTTGGCCACGGCAACTTCTTGCCTGATATGTCTCCTGAGGCAAGGTAAATGAAACAAAACAAACAAACAAAAAACCCCACAAAAACAAAAAAGTATTGGAATCTCATTAAAATAAAAGGCTTCTGCACATTGAAGGAAACAATCAATAAAACTAACAGGCAACCAACAGAATGGAGAAGATATTTGTAAATGACATATAAGATAGTGTTAATACCCAAAATCTATAAAGAATTTAATCAAACTCAACACCCAAAAAACAAATAATCCAGTGCAGAAATGGGCAAAAGACAGAATAGACACTTTTCCAAAGAAAATACCTAGATTGCTGACAGACACATGAAAAAATGCTCAGCATCACTCATCATCAGGGAAATACAAATCAAATCCACAATGAGATACCACCTCATACCTGTCAGAATGGCTAAAATTAGCAATTCAGGCAACAATAAATGTTGGCAAGGTTCAGATAAAGAGGAGCTTTTTGCACTGCTGGTGGAATGCAAATTGATTCAGCCACTCTGGAAAACAGAATAGAGGTTCCTCAACAAATTAAAAATAGTACCAGCCTACAACTTAGCAATTATACTACCATATATATATATGTGTGTGTGTGTATATATATATATATATATATATATATATATATACACACAAAGGATAAAGGAGTGCTGATTTGAAGGGGCACATGCACCCCAATGTTTACAACAGCACTATTGACAACAGTGAAAGTATGGAAAAAGCCCAAATGTCCATCAACTGATGAAGAAATCAACAAGATGTGGTGTATATATACAATGGAATATTACTTAGCAATCAAAAAGAATGAAATATTTCCATTTGTAACAATGTGGATGGAACTAGAATTATTATGCTAAGTGAAACAAATCAATCAGAGAAAGACTGATTTATCTCATAATTTCACTCATATGTAAAATTTAAGAAACCAAACGGATGAACCTAGGGAGCAAAATTAAGATAAAAACATAGAGGGAGACAAACCATAAGAGACTCAAAAACAGAGAGCAAACTTAGAGCTCCTTATGGGGTATTTGGTGGGGGGATGAGCTAAATGGGCAATGTACATTAAGAAAGGCACTTGTTGGGATGAGCACTTGGTGTTCTTTGTAAGTGATCAATCATTAAATTGTATTCCTGAAATCATTGTTACACTGTATGTTAACTAACTTGTATTAAAAAAAAAATCCAAAGACTGAGACCTGGGGCACTTAGCATAATGCCATTAAGGTCCATCCATGTTGTTATAAATGACAGGATTTTATTTATTTTTATGGCTGAATAATATTCCATTCATATATATATGTTTATATGTCTATGTCTATATGTTTAATATATATATAATATTCTATTCATGTGTGTGTGTGTGTGTGTGTGTGTGTATACACACACACACACACACACACACTATGGCTATGTATATAATGCAAGAATACATATATTGGTTCACAATTTTTTCTGAAATTAGAGTTTTTGTTTTCCTTGGATAAGTTTGCAGAGGTATAACTACTGGATATCATATTGTAGTTCTATTTTTAATTTTTTGAGGAAACTACATACTCTTCTACACTTGTGGCTACACCAGTTTACATTCCACCAACAGTGCACAAAGGTACTCAATACACATTGTAACCAACATTCATTATTTCATATCTTTTAAGATTAACCATTCCAACAGGTGAGAGGTAACATCTCCCTGTGGATTTTATTTTAATTTTACTAATGATTAATAATGTTAATCATCATTTTATGTATTTCTTGGCCATCTGCACATCTTCTTGAGAAAAAGAATAGGTTTCCTTTTCATTTAGTTTATGGTTTCCTTTGCTGTGCAGAGGCTTATTTATTTTATTTTTTGATGTAGTTTCACTTGTTTTGTAGTATTCATTCATAAGTCTTTAACTTCCTTGGTTAAATTTATTCCTAGGTATTTTATTCTTTTTGAAGTTTGTTTTCAGAGAGAGGGAGGGAGAATTAGTTCTAACTCATGAACTATGAGATCATGACCTGAGCCAAAATCAGGAGTTGGATACTTAACTGACTGAGCTACCCAGGTACCCCCCAACAGATATTTTATTATTTTTGATGCAATTGTAAATTGGACTGTTTTATTAATTTCTCTTTCTGCTACTTCATTATCAGTTATAAAATCTCAAAAGATTTTTGTGTATTGATTTACATTCTACCATTTTACTAAATATGTTTATTAGTTCTGTTTTTTTATAGAATCCTTGGGGCTTTTTATAAGGAGTATCATGTCATCTGCAAATAATGACAGTTTTGATTCTTCCTTCTAATTTGGATGCTATGTATGTATGTGTGTATGTATGTATGTATGTATGTATCTATCTATCTATCTATCTATCTATCTATCTATCTAACTACCTATCTATCTTCTATCTATCTCTTGATGTGGCTAGGACTTCCAATACTATTTGAAAAATAGTGGCAAGAGTGAGTATCATTTTCTTGTTCCTGATCAAGTCTTATACTCTGATACCAAAACCAGGCAAGGATGTCACAAGTAAAGGTACTTACAGGCCAACATCCCTGATGAAGGCAGATGCAAAAGTTATCAACAAAGTATTTGCAAACCAAACTCAACAATGCATTAAAAAATTCATACATCATGACCAAATGGGACTTATTCCAGGGATGCAAGGATGGTTCAACATCTACAAGTCAGTTAATGAGATGCACCACATTAACAAAATGAGAGATAAATATCATTATCATCTCAGTAGATGAAGAGAAAGGATTTGACAAACTTCAGCATACACCTATGATAAAAACTCTCAACAAAATGGATATAGAGGATGTAGACCATATCTTAATAAAGGTCATAAATTAGAAGTCCACAACTAAATTGTACTCAATGATAAAAAGTTGTAGCAAATTCCTCGAATGCCAGAGAAAAGCTAGGTTCTAATGAGCACGTTTCAGGGTTAGCCTTACCCAGGACAATGCACTCTTCAAAAAAAGAAAAGATATGATAGAATTCATGGGATAATATTAAAAAAAGGAATGAAATGGGAATACATAGCAAGTTTTGTTTGTTTTAATATTTATAAACATATGGGAAACAAGGTTTAAATTTAGAAAGAGAATAAAGAAGACTGGAAATTTGAGGGCAGAAGAGAATATACAAAATTATAATCTGGACAGGAAAAGATGGAGTGAAATTGGACATAGCATAATTGCAGGCAGCATAAAAGACCTTCTAGATATTAGTGACCATAAATTTATAGCTATATCAATTACTATGTTTGTTTTTCTCCAAACAAGTTCTCATCTTTATTGTTGGAAGTATAAAATGTAACATTTTCATTTTGACTTTATGAGATAGGACTGCTACTAGACAAGCAGCCAACTTGCCTAACTCTTGACTTATTATTTTTCAAGATAATCATAAACTCCCAATTTGCTTAAACTACTCTTTTCTTCAGATCTCTGCTAGTAGTATTCAAATACATTCCTAATATTCCCAAACATGAGATACAGTCAGGTTTTTAACTATAACTGAGGTCAGATAAAAAAATAATAGTGTGAATACTAGAAAATGAAACTTAGAACTGTTATTTATAGACATGATTGTCTACCTAGGAAATTCTCAAAAAATCAGCTATAAACTATTAGAATAGATTTAGTATCATTAAGTGAACTCAAGAAAAATATACTCAAATATAGAAAAATCAGAAGTTCACTGATAAACTATTCTATCTAATAAAGATTCTAAAAAGTTAAGAAAAAACTTTAAATAAGAATAAAATTGCAATATTTTTGTTTCAATGATATTAATTAGCATCCACAAAACTAGCCTAATTATATATATTTTTTAAGTTTGTTTATTTTGAGAGAGAGAGAAAAGGGAAGGGTCAGAGACAGAGGGAGAGAGAATCCTAAGCAGCCTCCACTCTATCAGTGCATCTGAAGCAGGGCACATACTCATGAACTCTGAGTTCATGACCTGAGCTGAAACCAAGAGTTGAAAGCTTAACTGACTGTGTCACCCAGGCACCCCCAAAAGAGCTGAATTATTAATTTGGGTCCATTTATATTTAAATTCAGTGCAATAAGCATAGGAAGATTTTGATGGGCCATTGCTACATATTGAAAAAAAATTGATTTATTGTATTTTCTGTCCTGTAGATGCATACATTTTCAGTTAATATCTGCTGCATGTGTGAAATGATCTGGTTTATTTTTTGCTTATTTTTAAATATTTTTTTAAAACATTTACTTATTATTGAGAAACAGAGGGAGAGAGAGAAGGGGGGGAAGAGAGAGAGAGAGAGAGCGAGCACGAGCATGGGAGGGGCAGAGGGAAGGGGAGACACAGAATCTGAAGCAGGCTCCAGGCTCTGAACTGTCAGCACAGAACCTGATGCGGGGCTCGAATGCACGAATGGTGAGATCATCATCTGAGCTGAAGTTGGATGCTCAACCCACTGAACCACACAGGTGCCCCATCTTTTTTGCTTATTTTTGAATGGATCTCTTTTCTTGATATTTTTCTATAAGGCAATATTACATACCATACTATGCATATTACCAGATTTTATTGGGTCCTCAGAATATTGCAGTGGATACTGGATCCTCCTTTACAGACGAGGAAGTAGAAGTAAATATAAAGTCATTTTCCTAAGATAAATTAGGTAGCAAGTAGTGGTAATGGAATTGAAATGTAACACTTCTAATTTCACATTTTATTCTCTGATGGGCAAATAATCACTAGTATTTAGCTCTCTTCACCTTCTGAGTAGATGAAAGAAGGATCTTTTTAGCCCACTTGTGGCTACTGAAACCATCTGACTAACCAATGAATAGTGATATAGGCCATGTCTATTTAACAGTTGGTGTAGACATTCTTCTTTCTGTCTGGTGCTGTGCCTGGCAACTTTTAAGATAGTACATGTCCCTTCTGTAACCACTGGAGACATGAACTACTTGAGCAACAATGACATGGAGCATTTATAAGGGATAAAACTTTGGTATCCAACCCATTAAGATTTTGGAGTGTTTTATGTCTTTAGCACAATATAGACATCTATCTTAACAGCTATTTCTATAATTCAAGCATATAGTCTACATATATTCTATATATATATATTTTTTTTAAACCTTAATTCCCATTTAAACTATGGCTATATATTTTCTAAGATGATGGCCACCAATATAATTTTCCTCATGTCTCAAAAAGATAATGAGTTTTCTTATCATGCAGGCAAGATATATACATATATATGTTTAAGAATCATCATCACAAATCCTGAAGGTATACAAAATACCTTAGGGGTTTTCAAGTGGAAAATATTCTTAAAAGACTTTTTGAAAAGATATTATAAGTGTTTATATCCACATGAAATATTTCTACATCTATAGACAAAGTATATACATAGTATATGTGTGAATTGCATAAAATCTATAAAAATATATATTTTAAACATGAGTGGTCTTGTGTCATTCATGATATCCTTGGCTCAAACTCTAGAGAAGTTCTACCCAACTGCTAGAAAGAATGTGGAACTGACAAAAAGTCAATTATATTGTGAAATACCTTTGTTTCAAGGAGACAAAAAAAAACATAAGGAATTTTATTATCAGCTATAACCATTATAGTGCTTATATTTTTCTTTTAAATTTTTGAAATAACAGAGAAGTCTGAAACATAACTACTACACCTCCTCTGGTGGACAAGTTGCTGAGATTACACTAGTAGATTTCTTGGAAAAGAAGGATACGTCTTGATGAACAGCCAACAAAAGATTCATGCAGTATAAACAGATGTTTGCAGCAAGGATTAGAACTGAGCAAATTCAGAGTTGTGCAGAATGTATAGAAATACTCATTGAACTGAAAACTTCATTCCTTGTGTATGACATCTCTGAAACAAAAAATCCCACATTCTATTCCTGGTATTACAGTGACAAATGGGGCAGTCATAGAGACACACCATGGCCCCTGACGAAACAATAAAGCACTGAACTCATTTTACAGATGTTGAAATTATGAAGTAAGGGAATTTTTTACATTCTGTTCACTAAAAATTGTGACAAGTTGCAGAGGCATTCTATATTTCCTGTTTCTTAATGTGTTATGTGTTTAGTGACTTAACACTGACTAGAACTAGAGAAAGTGGAACAAATACACACAGTTTATATGACTCCAAAACAATGATATACTTTGATATACTTTTAATTTTCAGAAAAGAAAATCAAAGTAATAGATTTTTCCAGTATTTGATAAACCTGGTAGTCATAATTTCTATTCTATCTAAGAAAGAGCCTCCTGCTTGATCTAAGACATAAAATTAATATCTATGAGCACATCATCTGTTTTTTTATTTTTTAAAAATTTATTTGAGAGAAAGAGAGGAGAGACAGAGACAGAGATAGAGGGAAAGGAGGGAAATGAGAATATATATATATATATATATATATATATATATATATATATATATAATCAGTCTCTTAGAAGAATCCTGACTAATCTAGAGGGCACACTTGAATAGGCTCGACCCTTAATCCAATATTAGAAGAAATCTGGAGTCAGACACACATAGAGAGAAAATGATGCAAAAATCACAGAGAAAAGATAGCTATCTATATGTCAAAGAGAGAGATCTGGAATAAATCCTTCCTTCACAAAACCTCAGGAGGA
>PISW01008298.1:0-75589 GCA_004023785.1 Mungos mungo
GGGGTCAGGACTCCTGGGTCTGAGGGAGGAGGGGCTGGGGGCCTGGACTCCTGGGTCCACGGGAAACAGGACGAGGCTGGGGCCCAAATGTCTGAGGGAGGAAACCAGAAAGCTGAGGGATGTCATGTGGGAAAGAGAAAGGACTGGTCAGAGAGGAAGGAATTGCTTTCGGGGAAGGCTCATCGGATGAAGATGTCAACATCAAGGTCTCCCTTCCCACCCACCCTGAGCCTGCCCACTGGGGAATTCCGGCAGCTGAGCAGAGGAAGGGAGAGGGGAAGGCGAGCTGGGGGAGGAGGCAGGGTCATCAGGCCCTCCGCACAGCAGCACAAGGACGGAAACTGCTCCCAGCCCGGAGCCTGACCTGTGGGGCTGGACTGTGAGGTCCCAGAGGAGGTAAGCGCTTCGAGGCTGGACCCCAGGGCTAGAAACAAGTGCATGTATTCCAAATCTTTTTTTTTTTAATGTTAATTTTTTGAGATGGAGAGAACACAAGCAGGGGAGGGGCAGAGAGAAAGAGAGAGAGGACCCGCTCCTGTGCTGGGAGCAGAGAGCCGGATGTGGGGCTCGAACTCACAAACTGTGAGATCATGACGGGAGCCGAAGTCCGACTCCTAACCGGCTGAGCCACCCAGGTGCCCCTACAAGGGCACGTATTCTAGAAGGGACTGGGGGCCTTCACGACGGTCCTGGCGGGAGGACGGGTGGGGAGCGCCGCAGCCTCAGATCATGGGTCCTGGGAAGGCAAGGGCTGGGCTCCTGGACGTTGAACTTATAAAGCTGGAGGAAGGAAGTCGGGGGCCTCTCGAAGCTAACCAAGGTGGTGCTCGCTAGGTTCTGCGTGGGGAAGTGGCAGTTTGGGGGTGGGGTCCTGGAGAACGTGTTCATTAGACTGTCAGATCCTGGCCTGACCCTGGCCTGCACCTGCCCGGCTGGACTTTGGCTCTGTCACACACAGCCCGGCTCCACCCCACATCCCGCTCCCTCTTCAACCTCTCCCACAGCCCCCTGGCCCAGGACTCTGAGAGCCAGAGGGAAGAAGTCGGGACAAGTGAGCGCTCTGGGGAAGCAGTGGAGGGCTGGCGGGGAGAGGCTGGAAAGCTGGGTTGGGGGAGGCCAGCCTGGAAAAACTGGGAGGTCTGGATGGAAAGACAGCTGTTAAAGGAGGGAAAACGCCCCAGGCTGAGAGCTGGTCTCAGCAGACCAGACCCTCACCCATTGTTCCTGCCTGGGAGCCAATGGGGGCCTCCGAGCCTGGGGGCCTGAGGGCATCAGAGCCAGGAGGCCACCATTTGATGCATCTGGACCCTTAGGGCAGGTTCCTCACCTGAGAAAGAGAAAGAGAGAGAGAGAGAGAGAAAGAGAGGTTCCTGGTCCTCTCCTTCCCCGGCAGAGCCCAGCATGTGGGGCTACCTGTCCCTGCTGCCTGCCTTCCTGGCCCTCTGGGCTATCGCTGGAGTCTGGACCGTGTGAGTGTCAGAGGCAGGATGACTCCTGGGTCGGAGGGAGGATGGGGCTGGGGCAGGACCCCTGGGTCCGAGGGAGGAGGGGCTGGGGATCTGTACTCCGGGGTCTGAGGGAGGAGGGGCTGCGGGGGGGGGGGTCTGGACTCCTGGGTCTGAACGGAAGGAGCTAGAAGGCCGTGTTTCTGTGGGTAACAGAAAGAAAAGGTGTCGTTAAACCACGTTGATGTGTCCCTGTACTTCAGTTTTGCCCTTGCAGTGGCCAACAGGGCTGTGAACCTCACGGAAGGTTTCCCCTATATCAGGTACTTACGGCGCTGGAGGGGTGGGGGTGAGGGGTTCCTCGGGAGAAGAGAAGGGGGTCCGACTCCCAGGAGCCCCAGGATGACCCTTCATCTTCCCCAGCCTCTGTGGCTCTTACCCGCCTCAGAGCTGCATCTTCAGCCAGCTGCTCAACATGGGAGCCGCTATGGGTAGGTAGCCCCAGCCCTTTCGGTTCAGGGCGAGCCCCTCCCAGCCCCGGGGAACCCGGCCCCAGCCCCACTTCAACCCAGTAGTCCAAGCCCACACTCGCCACCCCCTAGATGTGGGGGTTAGGCCCCATCCCCACCCCTAGACGCCGGGTCTTTCCGCACCCCCTCCCCAGGAGTCCGCCAGGGGCTCGCGCCCACTTCCTTCTCCTCCCAGCCGCCTGGATCTGCATTATCCGTTACCACCAGCTCCGGGACTTGGGGGTCGGAACGTGGTTTAACCGGCTGATCCTGTCGACGGGACTCCTGTGTGCCCTGGGCACCTCCGTGGTGGGCAATTTCCAGGTGAGTCCACAAGGACGTTCTGACCAGCACAAGTCTGGGACTACAGCTCCCAGCAACCTCTGGGCCCCTGGCTTCTCATTGCGGGGGCTCGTCCGCGCACGGCCTTCTGGGACTTGTATTTCTTTTGTGGCCGTCGGGCCGGGGTGGTGGGGTGGGTGAGTTCCTCGGCTCTCAGAATAGAGGTCCACGTGGGAGGCTCTTGGCTTCATGATTTCACTGAACTCTGGAAGGCTGGGGTAGTTGACTGTCATCCCTGCCCCTCTCCCCTTTTAATGATATAATTACTCGTAGCCACTAGTTCTTAGGGTTGCCGCAGAGACGCAGCGTTCACTCAGCGCGGGGCGCTAGGCTTCACAGGGTCTGTCTCCATCCGTCTCCAAGAGAGCCCTAGCGTAGACCGTTTTTAGGCCTGATCGGACAGAGTTGTTGTTGTTGTTGTTGTTGTTTTTGTTTTCATCAGCTGGTCCCTGGCCGTCAGAAATGAACTCAGGGGCTCCTGGGTTGTTCAGTTTGTTAAGCCTTTGGTTTTGGCTCAGGTTGTAGTCTCGCAGTTCACAAGTTCGAGCTCCACATCTGGCTCTGTGCTGACAGCTCAGAGCCTGCAGCCTGCTTCTGTTTCTGGGTCTCCCTGTCTCTCTGCTCCTCCCCCACTCCTACTCTGTCTCTCTGTCTCTTTGTCTCTCAAAAATCAACAAAAACATTAAAGAAAAGAAAGTAATGAACCCAGATTCGTAGACTCTAGAACCCACATTCTTCACCAGGAAGTTCAGTAGATAATTGCAGAACAAATGAATGAACAATCGGTTGGAGAAAGCCTGTTGATTTATTTTACATTGTTATTTAATTTTACTGCTTTGTCTTGGATTCTAAACCTCTCCCCCTGAAAGAAGCCAAAGGGTGTTCAGATAAGAGGCTGCCTCCTTGGGCTTCTTAATAAAAATTTCCAATCATCTCTGCATGGCATTCATTCCAGGGTTCTTCAACTTTAACTTTTAAAAAACATTATATTGGTCCCCGAAGAAGCCTTTTTTAAAGTTTATTTTGAGAGAGGGTGAGAGCAAGTGGGAGAGGGGCAGAGAGAGAATCCGAAGCGGGCTTCCGCGCACTGTCGATGCAGAGCCTGATCCGGGGATTGACCTCATGAACCATGAGATCATGACCTGAGCCAGACACTTCACCGACTGAGCCACCCAGACGCCCCTCCCCTAAGGAACCTTTTAAAGAACATTTCCCTCTAGTCAACACTTCCTCTCATTAAGCCTTTAATATTTATTATTATTTATTTATTATATTTAATTATACATATAATATATTAAATATATTAGGTAACATGCCATATACCTGCAAGCCACAGACCATTGTAAGATTCAAGAATTTCTTCACTCTCCCAAAGCCAGTTCTCACCCCCCGAGTGGCCACGTCTGTCTCCCTGACCCTGGCTGAGAACGAAAGATTTACTGCATGGCTGCGATGTGTCAGGCACCGTGTTAGGGACCAAGGCCACAGCAGTGGACAACAGATGTAAACGCCTGCCCTCCCGTCACTGACCGGGGCCCCCACGCTCAGGCCAGAAGCCCACCGACCCCCTTGGGCAATTTTCCAGCCCCGGCTCCTGGGTGGGTCAGGAGCCCTGCCCCCACATACCTAGCTCCCTCTCACCTCTTGTCCCTTCTTCTCTCAGCAAAAGAACCAGCTGCCCACGCACCTGACAGGGGCCTTCTTCGCCTTCTTCGTGGGCGCCCTGTACTTCTGGCTGCAGATTTTACTCTTCTGGTGCATGAAGAGCCTGCCCCAGCCTGGGCCTCCCTGGATCGGGCCACTCCGCTTGGGCCTCTGCAGCCTCTGCACCATCCTCATGGTGGCCAGTATCCTTGCGGGGGCTGGTGGCAGGGCGGGGGTTGGCATTTCTCCATCGGGCTGGGTCTGCGACACGTGGTGTGCAGTGCCTTGTCCTGTCTGGACCTCTGTCTCCTCAGGATTTTTAAAAATGTTTATTTCTTTTTGAGAGAGAGAAAGAGAGTGCAAGCAGGGGAGGGATGCGGGGGGGGGGTGGTGCGGGGACCTAAGGCTCTGAAGCAGGCTCCGTGCTGACAGCAGGGAGCAAGCAGCCCTCTGGGGAGCCTGCCCTGTGCTGTGCATCATGTTGGCTAAGACTGGAAACTGAGGTTCGGATAGGTGGAGTCTCGTGGCCAAGACGGCCATGAAGTTCAGTGGCAGAGCTGGAGCAGGCCCTTGAGAGCAGCCATAACTCTTCCCAGCTCCAGGTCCAATGATGGCCTTGGGGGCGGGGAGGGTATTTACAACACAAAAATTGGCCAATTATGCAAATCAGGGCTGGTTGTTAACCACTTACCACCATACCTACCCCTCCGTGAAGACTACCCAGCCCAGTACCTAGTGAGTCACCGAGCCCAGACGTCTTGCACCTGCACGGTGCGCCTCTGGGTGACTCAAATGACTCTCTGCACTTCGGTCTCCGTATCTGAAGATGGACTTGTTTTGATCATAGTAACGGTTGTTACTGATAGGCAAGCTGCTCTGAGAGAGGAGAGGCTGCAAATTCGGCCTCAGGGACCGAGCCCCTTGGGGAGGATGGAAGGGAGGCCCGAAGGCTGCCAGTGTTCAGAGGTCTGGAGGGAAGCCAGCTGACATCCTGTGTGGGCGGCCTTAGGGACAAGGGGGCTGGTAATCAGTTTCGCTGCAGGGTCCTTTTTCTCTGGGACTCGAATATCCCCCGGTCACGGGGCTGGGAGATGGACCATAAAGATGGCCAGTGAGGTGTGGTAAGGGCTGGGTGTCTGCAAGGATGGGCCTGAGAACTGACAGATTCTGAACGGGTCTGCCAGAACCAGCTACTTTTGGCGTGGGTTGGGAGGCGGGGGAGACCCTGCAGGTGCATGCAAAGTGTGGAAGTACCAGCTCAGAGGGGGGGCTGCTTTGGGGGTCGGAGATGAAGATCTCCAGTGCTAAGGTGAGGCTTTAAGGGCTTAGGTGTGTGCCCAGGGGCAATTGAGAGCCATGGGAAGCTTATGAGTGGGGGAGGAGCGAGGTCAGTTCTGGGGGCAGCCACCTTGTGTTCAGGTGCTTCCACCTCTACTTTGCTGTAAGATTCATGGGGTCAGGGGTGATGCCAGCCTTGTTCACGGTCTAAAAATCCTTGAATGAATGAAAATATGTCTAAACTGACCTAGGAGGAGTGAGAGAGAGCTAGCGTAGGTGAAGGCAAGGTTGCTGCAGTGGCGGGGGAGGGGGGTCCCAGAAAGCGAGATGCCTCTGCTCGGCTGAGCTTGGAGTGTGCCTGGGCTGCAGAAGAAGGTTTCAGGGGCGCCTGTCTGGCTCAGTCGGTAGAGATGTGACTCTCGATCTTAGGGTTGTGAGTTTGAGCCCACGTTGAGTGTAGAGTTTACTTTGAAGGAAGGGAGGGAAGAAGAAAAAAAAGGGCTTTAGGAGCAGGGGCCTGAGGAGCTGGACACGGGGACAGGACAGACCGGGACAGAGATGGACAAAACCAACAGCTCAAGCCTTGGGGTGACCAGCCGGCCGTGGGCCTGGGGCTGGGAGGGGAGGGGGCCAGGGTGACTCTGCAGGGTCGTCAGCAGGTGGGGACCCCAGGAAGAGGAAGATATTTCAGGGGTGAGTGGGAGGGGCCCTAGGGCTGTGGGTGGTTGCGAGGTTACCCCTGTAGCCCGGAGCTGGCCTCGGGGTCAGGGGTAGCTTTAGGAAACGTAGCATGTGTGAAAGGAGAAGCGATCGCCTGTCCAGGCAAGTGGGGAGATGGTGACAGTGGAGCCTTCATGGGGTCAGGGAAGGCCACGCATAAGAGAAGAACGTTGTTCTGGAACGTCGGAAGGGCGACAGCCTGAGACAGAGCCAGGGGTCGGCGGGCATCCCGGTGAGGCTGTCTGGGGGCCGCTGAGGCGAGGGAGCTCCCAGTGGCCAGTCCGGACAGGGCAGGGCAAGTCTGCTGCGAGGGGGCGCGGGGTCCTTCCTGCCTGGCGTGGCCTTGACCCTGGTGCGAAGTGGTCATCCTCCACTCGTGGCTGCTGCGCTCGGCCTCCGCCGCCTGCGAGTGGGCCGTGGCCATGCTGCTGTTCGCCCTCTTCGGCCTGTTTGCCGTGGACTTCTCCGACCTGGACGGCTGCACCCTGAGTCTCCGGCCAGGCCCCGGCCTCAGCTCCCCGCCCGCCTCCCCCATCTCCCTGCAGATCCCCCTGTGACGGCAGTGCGGCCCCCGGAGCGGCGACTGATCGAGCAGGGCCACCCTGGAAGTGAGAGGCCAAGGCCAGCCAGCCGTCCCTGCTCAAGGCTATTTATTATTATTATTATTATTAATTTTTTTTTTTTTTTGCCGCCGGCGGAATCAGAGACACGGACGCAGGCAGGGTCACGCGAAACCAGAATTCCTTCCGGAGAGCAAATCCGTACAGAAGGTTGTTGGGGGACGGGGAGAACCGGGGAAGGGGGTGCCCGGGAAGGAGGAGTTGGGGAACACAAGGACAGATGGCCCTCTCCGTCCGGATCTGCTAAGCCACCCCAACCAGCCCCCGTCCCTCCCCCACCCCGCCCCGTAGAGAGATTGATCAATAAATAAAATAATAAATTAATCAATAAATAAAATAGAAACAGCGCCCCCGCCCTCAGTCCCCCCTAGAGCCACCCCCCATCGGGCACGGCCCCCTGAGCCCCATCCCTGCGGGGCACGGCCAGGTTTGTTGTATCTCTCCCCTCCCTACATACTCCTTGGGCCCTATTTACAGATTCACAGTTGGGGGGCAGGGAAGGGGGGTGGAGGGGGCTCCCCTCCTTCCCCGGCCCCCTGGGGTCAGGGCAGAGGGGTCCCGTTGGTGGCCAGGAGCTTCTTGTCCTTAGCGGGGCCTCGGCGGGGAGAGCCGGTCAGCTCTGGGTCTGGGCGGCCAGGCGGGGGCTGCAGGCTTCTGGGTGAGGTTCCAGCAGGCCGGGTCTGGGCCCCGTTCTTCTCGTCTGCGAAGGAGGAAGCGGTCTGGCTTCAGCACCCTCAAGGCTGCCAACCCCCGAGGAGCACGTTCCGGCAGCCTCACGGGGCTGGGAGCCTGGGGAGCCGGTTGCCAGGAGGACGCACATCTGGAACGAGACCCGGCGACCTCACGACGGCAGGTCACGGCCCCTCCCAGCTGTGTCACTGTGGAAACTGGGCCAAGGGAGTCCCAGGGAGCCAGCGGCCTGCCTTCAGGAGGTGTCCTCGGAGACTCTGGACAGGACCCCGCTCACTAAGGGACAGCAGCTGTCACAGCAGCAGATCAGATTTGGGGATGACAGCCAGAGGTCCCCTTTCCTTCCTCCCAGCCCTGGTGGTTAGGGAAGACGCCCCTTGGAAACAGGGCCCAGGGGAGCCTACAGTGGGCTGTTTGGGGGTCTAAACAAACCCAGATGATGGATTTCCATTCTCCAGAATACAGCTGCCGAACTTCTTTCAGTGGGAAGTCCCACTGCGCCCAACACTGAGACTCGTCATCCTCCTGGGGGCCCTGCCCTCCCTTGCAACGAGGCCTTCTCGGGTCAGGATGGCCCGGCCCCCCGGATGGAGCTCAGGCCTCAGCCTCTCGAGAACTGGGGAGACGCTGGCCACACACCGGAGCGCTGGGGCCTCCCCTCCAGTCCATAGGATACAAGAGGGAGACTCGGCAGCCCCCACCCCCTGCAGGCTCCCGCCTCCCACCTGCCAGGGCCTGCACGGAGGGCTGGTCATGAGTGCTCAACAGCTGTGCCTGGATGGTCTCCACAACTCGCTTGAACCGACGGCTGGGACCTGGAAGGGGAGGGACACAGACTGACTTGGGGACCAGGACAAGGAACCCAGCAAAGGACTCTTCTCTTGGTCTCAATTTCCCTGCCCTGTGTGGAGAATTGCGAAGGGGGGGTAAGAAAGGTCGGAGTTGAAATAATGATATGGGTGCTGTTTTCCATTTAAATAGGTTCTGTTCCTTGTTAGTTTCAAGTTGAGTTCATGAAGAGCCAGAAATGTAAGAAAAAATACACGGGAAGTAAAATAGGATCTTACAATGGAGGAAGTCCTGCGTATGAGTCTTTAAGGGAAAGGAAAAACCATGCGCCGGAATTCATTCCGGTGATGTGACGCGACAGTGTTCTGGGGCAGCCTGGCTTAGGGACCCGGGAGCGAGCTCATCTCCCAGCTGTGACATCCTCCACTGCTCACAAGGGTGGCAGACGGGAGTGTCCCTTGTCATTCAGACTCTTGTTAGCAGGGCTCAGGAACCAAGCCGAATTGGAAGCAAGGCACTTCTGTGGCGTTTGTCTCCCGTGCCAGCTCCCGATTAGTGATGGCTGCCTCAGGTTGCTCAGGCCGCAGCTGAGCCCAGCAGGAAGAAGTGCGGTGGTCGGTTGGTGATGTCTGCCCCAGCCGCAGAAGTGACATTTGACAGCAGGGGACCGCATCTCTGCCATCCTGCTACACCTTCTTAAGAAGGAGAAAGCAGGCTCTGCATCTCAAGGTGAGGAGGGCTCGGGTGAGCCCAGCGCTCACGGCCTGCGGTGTGGTTCTATCAAGTCAGTTTACCTCTAGAGGCTTGGTTTCCTCCTCTGTAAAATGGGTGATTACTAATATCACAAAGGCTCCTGGGAAACTTCGATGAAATAGTGCACAGACAGCATGTGGAACATCATAAATATCCACCAGATGTCAATGAGGAAAGAGGGAAGGGCGAAGGTCGGGGCTGGCATGATGAGGGGGCTCACGCAGTCAGCACGAGCTGAGCACCATGTCCTCCTCGCTCTGGCTGCCCTCTCGGGCCACTACCCTATCTCAGCTGTCTTGAGCATCCCAGACACCAGGCTGGAGGCAGTGTAGTTGGGGAAGCTTACCGGAGATGAGAGTAAAGGTGACAGAGTAGATGCCACCACCACCGCTGCCATCCCGTCGTGGGGAGGGCTCTGGACCTTCTGAGGAGCTGATGTCCACCTGGAATCGGACGGGCTTCTGGAAGACGGATGGGCCGCCACTGGCCTTGTACTCGGCCCTGAAGCTGGTCTGTGACAGCACACTGTGACTCAGACTGGGGATCTGAAACAGGTGGGGGACAAAGAGGGCGTGATTCCAGTTACCTGATTCCAGGGAATGGAGAGCCAATCCTACAACTACTTCTGCCCAAGGAACTACAAGTTCCATCAGCCACCAGGGCAAAGAATAACAGCAAAGCCATTGGGGCCCCCACTGCCTGCTGGGAGTTGTATTCTTGTCCAACTATAAACAGGGTATCAGGAAAATGGCTGAACTGGACCCCCACATAACAGGGACCCTCATATCTAGGTGTCAGCCCCACATAACAGGGACCCTCATATCTAGGTGTCAGCCCCAGGCTCCAGAATCACATGACACAAATGTCTCCTCCACAAGCATTGCCATATCTGTATCAAAATCTGTGAGTCTGGGGCGCCTGGGGGGCTCAGTCGGTTAAGCGTCCGGCTTTGGCTCAGGTCATGATCTCACGGTTCGTGAATTCAAGCCCCGCGTCAGGCTCTGTGCTGACAGCTAGCTCAGAGCCTGGAGCCTGCTTCAGATTCTGTGTCTCCCTCTCTCTCTGACCCTCCCCTGCTCATGCTGTCTCTCTCTGTCTCTCAAAAATAAATAAAAACCAAAAAAAAAAAAAAAAAAAATCTGTGAGTCCCACTAGCTCCTAGAGGGCACAGTAAACCTCTCCGCCTCCCTGCCTCTACAGCGACCAAACCCAACTCTGAATGGAAAACTACAGATCCCATGGGTCTCAGGAGGAAGCCAGGCCAGAGCTAAAGGGGGGAGAACCCCACCAGGGGCTGCTGGGATTTGTAGTCCTATGCTGCCCAGGACACATGAAGACCCAGGACCCTCACCGACAGGAAGGCGTGGACAATGTCCGCTTTGATGCTGCTGAGAGGTTTGTCCTTTAGCACAAGGAATATTTGTTCTTCTTTGTCCAAGGAGATGAAGTTCCCAAACCAGGAGCGTTTTGCCAACCTGAGTGAAAGGGAATGGTTGGAGGTGGGTCAGGAGGGGCTAAGGGATTAAATCCCTCCCTCCTTCCTCTCACTTCCCTTCCATGTCAGACTCACTCTGGAGAGGACTCTGGAGTCAAGCTGGACATCTCCTCGGCAGTGGGGACTAGGGGGTGGGACGGGAGAATATGGTCAACACTTGTCCATCACCCTGGTGTCCAGCACACAGGCCAGCAGTCACCTCCAACTGGAGGTTCCAGACCCCAGCGCTCACGTCCCTCCCGGTAGCTAAACCCCAAAACGCAAGCTGCCTGATGGTCCTTCCAGGAACGCCGTTCCACCCATTAGATCACGCCCCCTGAGGGTGGACTTGCTGGCCATGAGCCAATGGGAAGATGAGCCGGAGCAGGGAGGGGCGTGTCCTTCAGGGAGGCCCCTCCTCCAGAGCTGGATGCCACCCTCCCTCTTCCCAGCACTTGAATCTCTCCTCTCAACCCCATCTTCTCTTAGGACGTGGGAGTCCAGGCCCCCAGCTCTCTCCTCATAGTAGGACTCATAAATTCATGCCCCCAGCCCCCGCACCCCCGGGAGCCCCATACCCTGCATCTTGCGCCGATGAAAGCGAGGGGAGCCCAGGAAGCTGTTGCGGATGGAGTTGAGACGACTCCTCCAGGCGGCTCCCCCGACGCCACCGCCGGGGCTTGGGGGTGGCGTTGTTCCCGGCGTCCCGGTGGGGCTGGCGCGGGGTGTGTGCAGGGGTGAATGCAAGGGGGTCCCCCCAGAGGAGCGCGGGGAGCCTGGGGGGCCAGGCAGCGGGGTGGAGCGGGCACTCGGGGGCGGGGGCTGCTCCCCGGCGCCCCCACCCCTGGGGCCTCGAGAAGGCAGCGTCTGCGTTTTGGAAGTTGGGGAGCCTCCGCCTCGAGCCTCGTCTCCAGCCCCGGGCTCAGGTGAGAAGGAAAAGACAGGACTCTGCAGAAGAAAGGAGATGGGTTAGACGGCCGACTACAACTCCCAAGAGGCTCTTGGAGCCCCATTCTCACACTCTCACAGAGGTGGACCCCCGGGCATGCTGGAACTTGTAGTCCAGTTATTTCCCCCTCCCAACCCAAGTTGTTAAGGGGACAGGGAGGGACTTTTTCTATCATGCTGGCTGCTGGAGACCCAGCAGAATGACTGGTCACCGTAGGGACTCAACTAGTTTTTGTTAAATGAATAAGTGAACATTTGAAGCACTAAAAACCCAATCCTAATGGAGGTGAAATGCCCAATGCACTAAGATACCTTTGCAGCCTTGGGTTTTGGTCCTTAAGGAACAAAGAGGCAATGCCCCAAGACCTCATGGGAATTGTAGTTCTGCCAATCTTTGCTCCAGTGTTTTCACCCCCTTATCCCTTCTTAATTAATCGGAGACCCAGCCTTACCCTTGGGCTGCTCAGAGGGCTGGAGGACAGACCTGTGGAGGCTCCACTGACACTACGAGACCTGTTTCCCGGAGAGATTTTTTTTTATCAGGTGTGTGGGTTTCATAAGGTTCAGACGTCCTCTGCCTTCCACACTCCTTTGAGAAGAGGACGTGAGGCCCAGAGAGGGGAGGTGACTTGTCCCAATTACACAGCACCGTTAGGGGCAGCTGGGCTAGAAGCCCAAACTCCCCCCCTCACCCGCCATGACTGTCGATCCGCTGGAGGGGCGTGGGCTCCCACCTCTGACTGTGCTGGGCCATCTCCAGGGCCCGTCGGGTAGGCACTGGGGAGCCACCGCCCCCACCATCCGTGATGCTCAGTACTTCCATGGACTTCCTCTCTGGCCGCCGCTTCCCGTGACGGCTCAGCATGGGGGAATCCACACGTTTCCGAGGTGGGTCTGAGGGCAGAGAGAGTTTCAACCCGATCAAAAGACATCTTCGCCCAGCTGCAAACGGCACTCAGGCAAATGGGGAAACGGAGGCCCAGAGTGGGGAGTTGTGACCAGGTCACAGAGCAAGTCAGGGAGTCTAAACCAGGAAGCTAAGGGCTTGCAGCCCCTTCCTCCCTCCAGAATCCGGGGTCTGGATTCCCAGCCCTGCCTGCTCACCAACATCATTCCGGGGAGGCAGGTCCTGGTCTTCACAGCTGGGATACCGCTCCTTCCGATCCAGAAGCAGATAATATATCATCTTTTCCTGGTTCTCCCTGATGGGCAAGGGGCGTGAGGGGGTAGGAGGAGGATTGAGGTCAGAGGTCGGGTCTCCAATGTCTCACCCCCTCCCTGCAGCTGGGGCTCGGTACACACATCTCTGTCCATGGTTCCAGTTGCCTAGGTAGCAATATGGTCAGTTCTCCTGTGTCGGCGTACCTCTTAACCTTACCTTACTCGACAATTATGATAGCAGTAGTAGTAGTAATATCTAAGCAGTTACTATTTGTAAGCACTACGTGAGGCACCAAGTCTGTGTCAGCACCTATTAATACTTTTCAGCATCTTTCATCCACTGGCCCTGCCGCCCCCTCCTGGTTCCTCGGGGAATAGCTCCACGTGGGAGCGTTAAGCCCTGCCCCATCTAGCGCCCCGACGCCCGCCCCAGGGAGTCTGCGCGCGAGCGAGGCCCAGGCGCGCCCTCCGCTGGCCGTCCGGGGCGCTGCAGCAGCCCGCCGGACGCGGGCAGGTGGTGCGCGTTCGGGCGAGGGGGCCTTACTCCTCGCTGCGCAGCTCGCGGTGCAGCCGCTCGCGGTCCCTGAAGCAGCCCAGCGAAGCCATGCTCTCCAGGACGTCGGGGTCCAGCTCTCCGTTCGATGGCAGGCTCCGCATCGCCACCCGGCGGCCTGGGGCTGGCTCCAGACAGGGGTCTGGCTCGTGTTTCCCGCCCCTGGGAGACGGAGAAGTGTTACCGGGGACCGGGCACCGGTGATCGAGCCCTCTCCACCGGAGACGCAGGTGTCCTTAGGCCCCAACCTGCTCCTCTCTTGGGAACCCAGAAATCCAGGCCTCTGGCCCCCTCCTCATTAAGGAACCTTGGCATCCCACTCCCTAGCTAGTTCTTCTGTTGGGGCCCTCCACACTTGCCCCCTCCCCCCACCAGTCCTCCCCGGGGGATCCAGGCACCCAGTTCCCCATACTCACAGGTACCAGGGATGTTTCTGAATTTGCTCCAGCTGTGAAGAGGGTGGGCCATAGAGGGGCACCAGTGAGGTCCAAAGTTGATGAGGTGGCGTTGGGGGTCCCTAACGGTGCCCCCTCCTCTCCACCAGGGTCAGGGTGACTTAGGTCTCCCCTAGAGGCAACTGAGTACCTTGACCCCTGACTACTGCAGACGGCCTGGGACATGCATCCCTCCCGCGGTGGGTCCTCCCCAGCTTGGAGGGGCAGGCTCTGCAGACCCTGGGCTGCGACTCATTCAGCGACCCCCCCACCCCCACCCCCTTCCTCGCTAGCTGACAGGCAGGTCCTGGAAAGCCCCCCTCATGAGCCCCCAGGGATTCTGTCCTCCCCCCAAACTCACACTGAGCCTCTTCTCAGGCTCCACTTCGATCATGCCTCTCAGGAGGCTCTGGCAGTCGGGAGGGATGAAGTGGGGCATGTGGAAGACGCCCCTTTTCACCTTCTCCAGCAGCTGGCGGAGATTGTCATCGTCAAAGGGCAGGGCCCCCTGGGGGAGAAATGACAGGAGCCCTTACACAGAGCGCACTGCGCACGGGGGGCCTAAGCGCTTCCACACTGACACGTGCAGTCCTGCCCACGGCCGTGGGCAGGAGGGAGCTCTTATCACCCCACCTTACAGTGGGGAAACTGAGGCACGGAGGGGTCCAGCAACTGGCCCAGGGCCTCTGAGCTGGTAAGGGGCTGAGCAGGCATTTGGCAGTGGACAGTCAGGCCCCAGGGCTTAAGAGGCTGGGGTTGGGTCTTCCAAACACGTTTTTCCCCAGACTCAGTTTCAGAAGGGGTCACCCTCATTGACTCCTTCAACAAAAGGTGAGCATGCGTGCTGGGTCCGGGGTCCGGGAACGGACAGTGTGAGCCCTCGCCCTCCCACAGCTCACACCCTAGACAGAGGCGCCGGTGAGTGGACACACGTTAACAGCGATGTCATGATGGACTTAGCACCTGATGGTGCCCCTCTGCCCTCAGGTCCCCGCCTGGCCACTAGGGACGGAGCAGGGGGCAGAACCAGATCCCTGTCCCCACGGAGCTTTGTGTAGGACAGTAATTAATAGGCAACGGCTGTTGCATGTGTGGTGGTGACAGCAAACAACAAACGGATAGGAACGCGGGTGGGGAGGAAACACAGAGCAAGCGGGTGGCGGGGGGCGGGGGCCGGGGGCCGGGGGGAAGGGTCCTGGAGGAGGTGATGCTGCACAGTGTGAGTCCCCGAGGGTTTTCCAGGTGCTGCCCCTGGTGTCAGAGGCCTCTGGAAAGAGAGTACCCGGGGCGGGTTGAGGAGACGGGGAGAGGACACCCTGAATGCTGGCCTCGGGCCGGGAAGCCCGATGTGACTTGGCCTGTCGGTCCCATTCAGTGTGTCCTCGTGTTTCTTGTTTGCCAGGTACCTTGGTCCCTGACCTCCCGGCCCCCATAACAGTGGGAAACACATGTTTGTTGTTTAAGAGGCACAAGTCTCCTTTTGTTAGAGCAGCCCAAGCTAAGGCAGACCTCTTGTTTTACGTACGTATGTGTCAATACATACTTATAAATATATATATACAAACATATGTGTACAATACATAAGTATATGGGGGCGCCTGGGCGGCTCAGTCAGTTGAGTATCTGACTTTGGCTCAGGTCATGATCTCACGGGTTTGTGGGTTTAAGCCCCGCATCAGGCTCTGCGCTGACAGCTCAGAGCCTGGAGCCTGTTTTGGATTCTCTGTCCCCCTCTCTCTCTGCCCCTCCCCCACTCACACTCTCTTCTCTGTCAAAAATAAGCATTAAAAAGTTAATTAAAAGTATATAAATACACACACACACACACACATATATAAGCATATGGATAGAACTCATGGCCAACCGCATTATAAGTCACACTTGAATGAAGCTAATCTAATACGTACATTTTTCTCGAAGACAAAACAGCCTTCTTGCCCTTAGGAACACAAGACAGCACTTAAACACTACCCTGCAAGGCCATTAAAATCACCACGGAAAGGGCACCAGGCTGAGTTAGTCAGTGGAGTATGTGGCCCTTGATCTCAGGTTGTGGGTTCAAGTCCCATGTTGGGTGTGGAGATTGTTTAAAAAATATAATATAGGGGCATCTGGGGGGCTCAGTCGGTTAAGTATCTCGCTTTTGATTTTGGCTCAGGTCATGATCTCACGGTCTGTGAGTTCGAGCCCCAAGTTGGGCTCCATGCTGACAGCTCAGAGTCTGCTTGGGCTTCTCTCTCTCTCTCTCTCTCTCTCTCTCTCTTTCAAAATGAACAAACTTAAAAAATATAATATAAAATAAAATCACCAGCAAGAAGCACAAAAAAAGCAAACTACACGGCACTCAACAGACCACAAAGAGCACACTTGCTTAGGAGATGAGCTGAAACAAGGAAATAAACACATAAAAGCAGAGGGCGGGTCGCCTGGTGTGGGCTGGGGACTCTGATTTTTCTCCGCTCTGCGCACATCTGAGCAGGACCTCAAAAGCAGCCAGGGTACGGATGCGTTTGAGGCTGTAGATAAACTCCTGGGAGTGAGCGACTTTGCAAATACAGAATCCTTAAGTCACGAGAGTCATCTATAATCATCGTAGTGATGCAGTCCGACTACTGGTGACCATGGAGCACCGCTCAGAAGGCGACCCTGCAACATGCTCTCAAAACCCCGACGATTCCAGGGCCCTGCCGACGCCCACTGGGCAGAGGAGGCAGGGGCCTGGGGGGGACGGTGACTCGCTTGCTCGAGGTGAGGGAGCGGGGTTTGAACTCGCTAGATGGCCTGCTGAACTGGCCTGCCTCCCAGGCACCTCCCATCCTGGGGGCCCTGGGCCCCAGAGCGCCTGTCCGGCCTCGTCCCCCTCAGTGTCACGGAGCATCAGAAGGCGGATCCCAGACCCGCACACGCTGATCTGCAGCATGCCTGGGGGCCGGCCACCTCTCCTCTCGGGGGCTCCGGGGAGAAGCCCAGAACAGAGCATGCTGGGAACAGTGCCCGGCACGGAGCATGCTGGGAACAGTGGCCGGCACGGAGCACGCCACTAGCCCATTCTACCACACGTGGTCGTGAGGGCTGACTATGCGCCAACTCGGTCACCATCGCGAGCCAACGAAACACACACACAAAGACAAAAGCCCTGACTTCCAGGAGCGGATCACCCAGTAGGGAAGAGACGCTCCTCACGGAACTAAACACACAGTGGCAGCTGATAGTGGGGGGGCGGGGGGATGCCCAGAGCCTTCCCCAGAGGATCGACCTCCTGGGGGGCAGGGGACAGGGGAAGCTTCCTGGAGAAGTGGCAAGTGAATCGAAGCAAAAAGAAAGCCTAAGGGGGCACCTGGGTGGCTCAGTTGGTTAAGCATCTGACTTTGGCTCAGGGCATGATCTCGAAGTTTGTGAGTTCAAGCCCCGTGGTGAGCTCTGGACTGGAGGTGTAGAGCCTGCTTGGGATTCTCTCTCCCCCCCCCCCTCTCTCTGTGCCTTCTCCACTTGCGGGCTCTCTTTCTCAATAAATAAATAAACTAAAAGTCTAGGTGTGACCTCGTGAGCAACGGGACTTGGTAGGGTGAGCGTTCTGGGCAGAGAAGAGCGGGTGCAGAGGCGCGGTGGGAAGAGCCTTGCTGACACCCCGCCGAGTAGGAGTTACTACCGTACTGCCACAGCCTCCAACACCCACTGTCCCAAGCGGCCAAGGGCTCCTGGCCGCCCGCCCCTTTCCGGGAGCCCCGGACTAGTCACCATTGAGCGGCTGGATGGTTGGCTCTGGGCACGGAGGGGGCTGCTCCGGAGCCCTGGTCTGCTGGCTAACACCTTCCACCCTCCTGATGCCAGTGACATACTCGGTGCCCCTGAGGGGAGGATGGAACTTAATGTTCTGTGCTCTGGATTGTTCTAGAAACGGGGCGGGAGAGGTGAGGGCCCCTTACCACAAGCAGGGCAAAGAGGATGACTCCGCAGCTCCACATATCGGCCCTCCGGCCATCATACTTCTCGCCCTGCAAAGGAGACGGCGGCCGTGACGTGGCGTCTCCACCACGACCCTTCCCCTCCCCCCTCCACCTGCTCGCTCACCTTGATCACCTCCGGACACGCGTAGTGGGGGGACCTGAGGGAGAGAGGCGGCGTGAGCCTCCGGCCGGCGTGGCACCCCTCCCCGGGACGCCGGGCGCCAGGCCCCACTCACCCACAGCTGGTCTCCAGGAGGCTGTCCCCCACCTGCAGGGACGCCATGCCGAAGTCTGCGATGCGGATGTTGTTTTTCTCATCCAAAAGCAGGTTCTCAGGCTTCAGGTCTCTGTGGCTGCGACAGGGAGGTGGCACTCAGGCTCTGCCCTCTCTCGGGGCGAGGCCCAGCTCCCCATCTCTCAGAGGGGGGGACGCTGCAGACCCTTCTGGGCAATGTCAAACAGGCTCCAGCGTAGTGCGGAGCGTGTAAGGAAGCCCCACGGCCGTGCCCCCAGCCTCACCCATCACCAACGCGGGGCGAATCTTCGCTACCCCTACGGGCTCTTTCCTTCCTCCACTGGCTTATTTTTTTAAGTTTTTTTTTTTTTTAACATTTATTTACTTTTGAGAGACAGAGAGAGACAGAGCGTGAACAGGCAAAGGACAGAGAAAGAAGGAGACACAGAATCCGCAGCAGGCTCCAGGCTCTGAGCTGTCAGCACAGAGCCCGACGGGGAGCTCGAACCCACAAACTGTGAGATCATGACCTGAGACAAAGTCGGATGCTCAACCAACTGAGCCACCCAGGCGCCCGAGGATTATTTCTTTATTTTATTCATTTTTGAGAGGAGGGGAGGGGCAGAGAGAGAGAGCGAGCAAAAGAGAGAATCCTGAGCTGTCAGCGCAGAGCCCGACACAGGGCTCAGTCCCACGCACCGTGAGATCAGGACCTGAGCCAAAATTAAGAGTCAGACACTTAAGCGGCGGAGCCACCCAAGCGCCCCTTCACTGGATTATTTTGTAGGAGACCCCAGACAGTGTATCCTTTTATCCACAAATATTCGAATATGTATGAAGCGAGACATTTTGAGGTGGGAAGTGCTAACTACTTCCGTGCTGAATAATAAAAAGAACATGGCTACCGCAAGTCTGCCACTGGTCCCTCCCTTTCTCCAGGTTCGAAGGGCTAATGTCCGGGAGGAGGTGGGGCCTGAGGATTCTAGAGGTTCTGTTGGAAGTGGTCAGCTCAGTCACTGGGTCACACTGGTTGTTCAGTGTGTTGACTACTGCCCCCTAGAGGCCAGCGTTCTGGTGCCAGGGTTCCCACAGGGTGTGGTCCATAGAGAGGTGCTGACAATCCCAACAGGCTGCCTCGCCATCTTCACGCTCTCCCCAGCTCTGAGCCCCTGCACCCTGAGCCCCACCCCAGAGAGGAGGTGTGCAAACCAAAGAGGCTGAAAGAATCCATTTGCACCTCAATTCGTCATTGGAATGTTGTGTATTAAATATCCCGTTTCTGAGAGCTGAAGAGAGAAAAGGGGGATCTTTTCCTGTGGCCGTTCACAGGCCACAACGGGAGCCAACACCCTTCCTTCCCGTCATGACAAAAGTTAATTTGAGGGGCGCCCGGGTGGCTCAGTCGGGTAAGCCTCCGACTTCAGCTCAGGTCATGATCTCACGTTCGTGGGTTCGAGCCCCGCGTCGGGCTCTGTGCTGACAGCTCAGAGCCTGGAGCCTGCTTCTGATTCTGTGCCTCCCTCTCTCTCTGCCCCTCCCCGCTCATGCTCTGAATCTCTCTGTCTCAAAAATAAATAAATTTTTTTAAAAAATTAAAAAAATTAATTTGAAATGGATCCCAGGACTAAATGTAAGAGCTAAAACTATATAACTTCTAGAAGAAAACGTAGGAGCAAGCTTTAGGGACCCTGAGCTTGGCAAAGGTTCACAGATAGGACAGAACAAGCATAAATTGTAAAAAAAACCAAAAATGGACAAAATTGAATTTACCAAAATTTAAAGCTTTTGATTTTCACAAGACATTGCTATAAAAACGCAAAAGAGGGGCACCTGGCTCAGTCCAAGGAGCATGCACCTCTTGATCTCAGGGTCGTGAGTTTGAGCCCCAAGCTGGGTGCAGACATTATTTAGATAAATTTAAAAAAACGTAAAATACAGTTAAAATGCAAAATCATGTCACAGACTGGGAAAAAATACACTTGATAAAAGATCTGTCCTTAGGGGCGTCTCGGCTCAGGTCACGATCCCATGGTTCGTGAGATGGAGGCTCGCGTCCGGCTCTGCGCTGACATTGCGGGGCCTGCCTGAGAGTCTCTCTCTTTCTCTCCGCGCTGCCCCTCCCCCTCTCGCGCGCGTGCATATTCTCTTTCGAAATAAACGAATAAATAAATGTTAAAAAAAAAAAAGATTTGTCCTTAGAATAAATAACTCTTAGGAGTTATTCCTAGAAGCTGTCTCTGGTTCTTAGAATAATGGACTCTTACAACTCAGTAATAAAAAGACAATTCAATAAAAAATGGGCAAAGGATATGAATAGACAATTTTCCAAGAAACATAAACAAATGGCCAATAAGCACATGAAAAGATGTTTTACATCATTAGTCCTTCGGGAACTGCGAATCAAAACCGCAGTGAGCTACCACTTCATACCCACTAGCATGGCTGTAATCAAACGTCAACTAGTAACGGGGCGCCTAGGGGGCTCAGTCGGTTAAACGACTCTGGGTTTCGGCTCAGGTCATGATCTCACAGTTCATGGGATCGAGCCCCAGGCTGGGCTCTGCACTGACACTGTGGAGCCTGCTTGCAATTCGCTGTCTCTCTCCGCCCCTCCCCTGCCCACTCTTTATCTCTCTTTCAACATAAATAAATAAATTAAAAAAGTCAAATAGCAGCGAATGTTGGCAAGGAGGTACAGAGGCCGGAGCCCTCATGGACTGGGGCGGTGATGTTAAAGGTGCAGCCGCTTTGGAAAACGGGCTGGGCTTCCTCAGAAGGCTAAGCCGAGTTCCCGCACGACCTGACAGTTCACCCCCAGGTGCGCACCTGAGAACCGAAAACACAGGTACACGCAAAACTGGCACGTGAATGCTCACGTGTCCATACTATTTTTAACAGCCAAAAAGGAGAAACAGGGGCACCTGGGTGGCTCAGTCAGTTTAGTGTCCGAGTTTGGCTCAGATCACGATCTCGTGGTTTGTGGGTTCGAACCCCGCGTGGAGCTCTATGCTGACCACGCGCTCAGAGCCCAGAGCCTACTTCGGATTCTGTGTCTCCCTCTCTCTCTGCCCCTGCCCGTCATGCTCTCTCTCTCTCTCTCTCTCTCTCTCTCTCTCGAAAATGAATAAACTTTTAAAAGAGGAGAAATAACTAAAGTATCCGTCAACTGGTGAAATGGATCAACAAGATAAGGCACATCCACGTGATGGAATATTTATCCGCCACAAAACAAACAGAGTACTGACACGCCGCGCGGGCGAACCCTGAAAACGCTCTGCTCCATGAAAGACGCCGGCCACAGAAGGCCGCATGTGGGACGAGCCTGTTGACAGGAAATGTCCAGAAGGAGCAAATCCACGGAGACAGAGGCAGACTGGTTGGTGGTTGTCAGGGCTGCGGGCAGGGGGCCGGACATGCGACGGCTTAATGGGTACGAGGTGATGTTGTCGGGGTGATGAAAATGTCCCAAAATCACATAGCAAGGCACAGCACCGACCATGCTACAAACCGCTGAATCGTATCCTTTAATGGGGCGAATTTTATGATACGTGAGTTATAGCTCAGTTTTTTAAAGGGGAGAGAGGTTTATGTTGGGGCTGCCCCACACTGGCTTCCAACCAACGTGCCCCGTGCCCCCGGGCAGTGCTCCTCCCAGCCGCCCCTCCAGCCGCCCCTCACCAGATGGAGTAGCTGTGGCAGAAGTCCAGCGCCGACACTATCTGGCGGAAGAACTTCCGGGCCTCCTTGGGTGTCAGTCTCCCCTTCTTCACCAGGTAGTCAAACAGCTCACCTCCAGAGACGTGCTCCAGAACCAGGTACCTGGGGGACGCGGAGGGGGCAGAGGGCTGGAAGGGGCATGTGGAGGACCAAAGAGCCTGGTCTTCCTCTTTCAGGAGACCTTGGACCCCAGCACAAGACCTCAATCCCACTGGCCCCTGACAGCGGAGAACCCCAAATCCTGTAAGTTCCCGGGAGGGGAGAGACTCCAATTCCCATGAGTTCCGGGATGGGGGAGACTCCAATTCCCATGAGTCCCTGGGAGGAAGAGACTCCAATTTCAATGAGCCTCTGGCCAAAACAGACTCCAATACCCCTCAGCCTCTGGGAAACCAAAACTCACTTCCAGAATTCTATGTCATCTTTAAGAGTATAGAACTTTGACTCCTAGTAATTTCAGGGGATACGGTAACCCTGGTAGCACGTGGAGGACAGAAACCCCCCAACTCTCACAGACACGTCCTTCCTCCACTCCCATTAGCTTCTGGAAAGCCAAACCTCTCATTCTTATAAGCCTCTGGGATGAGGAAGCTCAAATGATCAATAATTCCTGGCAATAAACGATTGTAGTGTTCACCAATCTAAGTCCAAGTCTGTGAGGCAAAGTACTACAAGTCCCATGAGTTCTAGAGGGGTTTAAAAATTCCTAACTCCCATAAGGCTCTGGGACATAGACTCCTAATTCCCATCCGCCACCTGGATCCTTCAGACTCCAAATCCCATCAGGGTCCAGGAGGTTAAAACTCTGATTCCCATCAGCCACTGGAAACAAAGGTTCAATTTCTATGAGCTCTTGGAAAGCTGATAGTCCTCTGTGAAGCCCAAACTCCCCTGGATCCTCCCCTCTCTACCTAGAAGGTTCGGTGGGAGTGACAGCTCCACCAATTGGTAACCAAGCCCCTCCCTGCTGCCACACCTGGGGAAGCCTGAAGACTACAATTCCCATGAGCACGTGGGGGCCCTGCAGCTTATTGCCTGGGGAAACCCGCCCCAGCCTCTGATGGGTATTGGAGTCAGCTCATCCTGGGGACTGCATGGTGGGGGCGGGGGTCTGTCCCCTCTCCCGCTGCCCAGCCCAGCTGTCCCTTGGGTCACCAGAGTCCAGACAAAGGCCTATTGTCTGTACCCTGGACAGCTGGACTCCACTCCCATGTTTCTGGGGGGTAATCAACTTTGAGATGTGGACTAGGAAATCCTAAGAAGGCCATGATTGGGGTGTCCATCATAGCACCCAGACTTATGTGGGGGGGCGTTTCCAATGCTTCAGAGTGGGGGTAGGAAGAGGCAGGAGTCACTGAGCCTCGGGTCTGTTAAGCCCTGTCGCCTCCGCAAACGGAAGTGGGGTGGGGAGCTGCAGGTGGGTCTCCTTCAGGACATCGGGATACCCTGTAGGGTGGGCCAGGGAGGAAGGGGCCTCTGTCCCCCCACTCAGGATGGCTCACGCTTGGCTGTCCTGTTGCTGGGGCACATTTGGTCCTTAGCGTCAGGCCAGGTCAGGCCAGTCAGCGTGGAAACAAGGAGGGTTATGTGTGTGCACGCACACGGGCGTGTGTGGTGGGGGGAGGGTGTTCTGTGCATCGGGGAAGGGACTGACGGGGCCTTTGGCGGCCCCGCCAGGAGAGCGCAAGTCTCCCCAGGCCTCTTCGGGCCTTGTTTCCAGAAAGGCCCCACCCTAGGAGCTTGGGGCGGGGGTGCACGGAGGGGCTGGGTGTCTATAAATACCTACAAATATTTCTTGTTCTCGTAGACATCATGCAGCTTGAGGACGTGTGGGTGTTCGATGAGCTTCAGGATGGCGATCTCCCTCTCCACCTGGGGGACGGCAGGGGACGCCGGGGTGGAGGTCAGCACGGCCTCCCCCACCCCCAGCCCCAAAGGGACGCCCTCCCCAGCACACACACCTTCATCAGCACCGACTCGGACAGCTTCTCTCGGTTCACGATCTTGATGGCAACCTTCTGGCCCGTGATGCAGTGGACCCCGAGTTTCACCAGCCCTGGGGAAGCAGGGCTGGACATGCGGAGTGTGCTCCCGGAGCACTCTCACAGCCTCTGGCTCCTCAGTCCTCCTTGCCACCCCTTCCCTCCTCCTTTCCCTGCTGGCTGCAGTGGCCTGAATCGCCCTGACCTGAGCTCCTGAGTGCTGACATCTGTCATTCCCACAAAACGCACTCTCTTCTTCCTTTGCCCATAGACACAGACATTTGTTCTGTCCCCCCCTTTTTTTTTTCTTAAGCAATGCTACACCCAATGTGGGGCTCAAACTCACAACCCCCAAGATCAAGAGTCGCACAGCCCAGCAACTGAGCCAGCCAGGTGCCCCTGTTCTGTCCGTGCCGGCTGTCCACCACCTCCACAGCCACCCCGGATTCTCACCCCCATTCTGTCCTGGCGTGTCCCCTGAAGCCCATGTCTCCACAGAATGTCTCCTCACTGTGTCTCCATAGCTTTGTCTCCCCTACTGCCTCCTCCAACCTCTCTCTCCCCCTAAACCCACCTTTCCCTTAAATTCCCCGCCCTTCAATATTCTGGAGACCCCATAACTCCCAGGGAATATACTTTCACGGCTGCCCCCTTCCCATTCCATCCTCCTCCATCTCCTCCCAAACCCTGACCTTTTAATTCCCTTTTTTGATCTGCTTTTAACAGCAGCGGTCGCTGGGAGCACGCGGGAGTATGCCCACTCCCCAGGGGTAAGCCCCAAAGCCACAGACCACGGAGTCTGGGTCCCCAGCCCCTCTTCCCTCAGACCCACCCAGCCCCTCCTCCCTCAGACCCAGCAGTCCAGGCCCCCAGCCCTTTCCTCCCCCGTAACTCAGGAATTCAGGTCAGCGACACCTTCACACTCTTACCACTAGGATCTTGGGGTCTGAGCCCCTCCCCTTCCCCAGGCCCCGGGCCCACCGCTGGACCTCCTGCCTAGGACACAGGTGTGCAGCTCCTGCCGCACACCCCCCCACCCTCCACCTGGCAGGAAAGGGGCTACAGCTGGGGCCAGTGTTTGGCAACAGCTGTGCCTCTTGGACCCACCTTCCCACCTCTCCATCCTGTTCCCCACACGGAGCCCGGGCCGGAGGAGGGTTGAAGGCTGCAGGCCCCATCACCCTAGCCTCCCAGACAGGCTGCCAGGAGAGCGCGAGGCCCTCCAGGTCCAGAGCAGTGCAGAGGGAAGCGGGTGCCCAGGACGCACCCCCATCCCGCCGCGGTACTGCAGCAAAGACTCGGCTCCCAGCGCCGCTGGTCCCCTGCTGCAGGCCGCCTCCCTTCCCCTCCGTGGCTCTGGAGCCCCTCCAACCTCGGCCCACCGTGAGGTGCCAGCCTTTGGGCCCCAGCACCTCCCCCCAGGAGTCCGAGCCCCCAGCCCCCTCCATCCTGGGGACCCAGCAGACTGGACCCCGAGTCCCTGCTCTGTGCGGGACCCCGGGGTCTGGGCATCAGCCCCTGCCCTTTGAATACCCAGGAATCCCGCCCTCTGCCCCCCAGCTCTTCTGCCCCCACCCCAGGTGTCCCCTCCCCTGGCTCACCTGTCTGTCCTTTGCCCAGCGTCTTCTCCAGCCGATAGGGGCCCACATATTGGGCGTGCTGGGGTGGGTGTGGGTGTGGGTGCGGGAGGTGGTAGGCGGGGGAGCCCCCGCCCCCCTCCTTGGCCCCGGACGACATGGTGCCCTTGGTCCCGGCCCGACCGGCCCCCCGGCCGCCCCCCCTGCGGCAGGTCGCTCCGTCCCTCCGGTGGGGGCCGGCGACAGCTCCGTCCCGGCCCCCCCGGCTGCTCCCCACGTCTCCGGGGGTCCCCAGGGGGCTGGGCTGGGCCCCCCCAGTCGGCGGGCCGCGGAGCTGGGGGAGGGGGGGCTGGCCCGGGGGGGTCAGGCCCCGGGAGTCACCATGGCCCGGGGGGGCTGCGCGGCCCCCCCTCCCCAGCCCGTCCCTGGCCGGCCCCCCCCCTTCCTGCGCCTCCCCCCGCCGGGGGGGTCTGAGGTGCGGGCCGGCGGATGCTGCAGGCCGAGGTCCCCCCCGCCCCCCCACGCGCCCTCTCTCCTCCGCCTCCTCCTCCTCTCCGCCTCCCCCCGCCACCTCGTCCTTTCTCTCCGGCACGCTGACATCACCATCCGGGGACTCCGGGCCCTTCCCCAAAGTTAACCCTTTCGGAGGGGGGAGGGGAGCGGGGGCAGGGGGCGGGCCTGGGAGCCTGAGGGATGGAGAAGAGGTGGGAGGGTGCAGGGAGGGATGGAGGGATGCCGGAGGAGAGAGGATGGAGGCGAGGCGAGGGAGAGAGATGGGGGCAAGGAGATCGGGGAGAGACGGAGCTACACAAAAGGAGCTGAAGTCTGGCATAGAGGCGGATGGCGAGAGAGGTGGAGACAAGCAGAGACAGGCGGGCGCAAGGCAGGGACGCGGGCCGCGACGAGAGAGAATCAAGGCATGGGAGCTGCAGAAACAGAGGCGGGAGACGGGAGAGAGTTGTAGGAAGGGACGGAGCCGAGCGAGTCGGACGCGGAGAGGCAGAGGCGCGGAGAGAGAGAGGGAGAGTCAGCCAGGGAGATGGACAGAGATGTGCGGAAACGCAGATGTGATGGAGAAGGGGAAAGAAGGTGAGGGGGGCAGAGAGTGACACCCAGAGAACCGCCGAGAGACAGAGAGACACAGGTGAGGGGAAAGAGACAGGCAGACGGGGGAGAGAATGGGGAGGAACAGATAGACAGAGGGAGGGAAAGGCGTAGAGGTGAGGTGCAGGGAGAAGAAGGGCAGACAGAAGGACAGAGGGTCAGAGAGCAGGAGGAACGGGCAGAGAGAGGTGGGCAGAGGTAAGGGGGCAGGTGAAGGAACAGACAGGCGGAGGGAGGCACAGAGACAGAGGTGTAGAGAGACAGAGCTCTGGAGCGGGACCCAGGAGAGGGCTGGGGACCCTAAAAGAACTTTGGGGGTGCATACAGCTGGCAGGCTACATGCTGGGGAAGATGAGGGCAGACTGGGGGTGGGGGGGTGGGGGGCAGAGGGGGAGGCAGATGGGCCGAGAGAGGGAAAGAATTTGGGAGTTGCTGAGCCGAGACTCAACTCTGCTTCCCCAGGCCCTCGGGCCTGCCCACCCAGGCCTCCTGTTCCCACTGGCATCGGGGCCCCACATCTGCCCGCAGCCCGGGGTGCACCTTCTCGGATCATCTTGGTTCCATCCCCCATTCAGGATCCTCAGCACTCCGCAGAGAAGCCTCCAGAACCCCCTCAGGTCCCTGTGTATGTTTTTAGGCCCCCGGATATTCTTTGTGCCCACCACAGGGTCCCCTCCATCTTCACGTGGCTCTCCATGCAATGACACACGCCCACTAGAGCTCGGCCACGGACCTGTGCTCGGGGGGATCTCCGCACAGTCCGGGACCGCCCCCCCCCCCGTATCAGGTCCCCAAAGGTGTGAGACACTCACTGAATTCTCAAGTCCCCTCTAGAGGGACCCAAGACCTTCTAGCCTCCTAGACGCCCACCTTCATGCCGTAAACCTTTACCGAACCCCAAATCCGAGAGCTGGCACTGGCCACGAGGTGAGTGGCACCAGTGAGCCACCTCAACAAAGGTCTTTGCCCCGTGGAGCTCCCACGGCAGTGGACGGAGCAGCTGATAAACAAGATAATCGACATGTATGTTTTGACAGTCACAAGTCTCTAGAGACAAGTGCTAAAGGGCGGATGAAAGCAGAGGGGGGACAGGAAGTGTTTGTTGGGTGGAGTAGGATTTTTGAGAAGGTGCCAAGAAAGACGTCTCCAATGAGGAAACGCTGAAGGAAAATGAAGGTCAGAGCTGTGTGGACAAAGTACCCTCCATGCAGGGGACAGCAAGTGCAAAGGCCCTATGGTGCATTGTGGGAAGACTGAGGAGTCACTGAGGCTGGAGGAGCAAGTGAGGGGGAGAGAGAGAAGATGAGGTGAGGAGGCAGATCATATAGGGCCTTCGATGCCGGGGGCCATGTCTTCATCATTATTATTTGGTATTCTGTAATTATTGAGGTCTGTTTGCACCCTGAAGTCTTGCTATACACTGAAAATTGTCTGATCACCTACTCATAAGGTCATCCAAAGGACTGTGGCTTTTATAGGGCACCTGGGGACTTTTCCTGTAGGCCGGCATCATGTACTAACATATATGATGTTCCATATAACTACATGTTATATTTACATGTTATAACTACATGTTATATTTAAATAGTTCTATGCATGATGACGTATTGTAAATAACATAAATCGACTTGTATATAGGTGTACCTAAGGATGGTAGGCTGAATAACAGCCCCCAGAAATGCCCACATCCTAATTTCCCAGAATCTGTGCCTGTGTCACCTTACATAGCAAAAGGGACGTTGCAGATGTGACTGAGTTGAAGATCGTGAGGTGGGCAGATGGTCCCAGTTATCTGGGTGGTCCCTGTATGTAATCACAAGGATCCTTTAGAAAGGGCAGGGGAGGGGGGAGCCTAGGTGACTCAGTCAGTTAAGCTTCCAGCTTTGGCTCAGGTCATGATCTCACGGTTCACGGGTTCGAGCCCTGCGTGGTGCTCTGTGCTGACAGCTCAGAGCCTGGAGACTCCTTGGGATTCTGTGTCTCCCTCTCTCTCTGCCCCTCCCCTGCTCGTGCTGTCTTTCTCTGTCTCTCAAAAATAAATAAAAGACATAAAAAAATTTTTAGAAAGGGCAGCAGGGGAGGGTCAGAGTCAGAGAAGGAGATGGGACCATGATGGCAGAAGCCAAAGTCATGCAGCCACAATCCAAGGAACGTGGGTGGCCTCTGGAAGCCAGAAAATGCAGGAAGCATATTTTCTCTTACAGCTTCCAGAAGAAGCACAGTCCTGCCGGTACCTTGGTGCTAACCCAGTAAGTGCCACCGTGAGACAGTAAATCTGTGTTGTTTTAAGCCACCAATTTTTATCTAGTTTATTTATTTTTAAATGTTTATGTATTTGGTTGTTTTTTTTTTTTTGAGAAAGAACGTGAGTGGGGGAGGGGCAGAGAGAGAGAGGGAGAGAGAGAATCCCAAGCAGGCTCCGCTCAGTCAGCGCAGACCTCCACGAGGGGCTCGATCCCACGAAATGAAGAGTCCGTCTTTTACCGACTGAGCCACCCAGGCGCCGCTTTCATAATTTGTTAAAGGCAGCAATAGAAAACGCATACAGTAGGGTACAGGGCGCGAGGGTAGGGGTAGGAACCCAGACCCCTGTGTGATAGCTACTTTGCTCAGTACTACAAACACCGCCCGCGGGTGCACAGAGCACTTTTATGCTGTCTCCCCATTTCTGTCCCAAGTACAACCTCGCACATCTCTGGCCCAGCAGCATGTGCGATCCATGTGCGACTGCGGGCGCCACCGGAGGGGAGCACGACCTTCCGCGGGGCAGGGGGGCCTCTCATGGAAGACTAGAAGCAAGCCCAGCTCAGGGCAAACAGCTCTGCAAACCAGGCATTTCCCCAGGCCTGGGCCCCACACACGGTGCCCAAAGCCGGCAAGCCTCCCAAACCACCTCGCCCGGGAATCTGGCTTTGGCTTCGTCCGGTCCTGTGCACCTGGCAGGACCCAGGGAAGAGTCCAAGAGGGAGAGGCTGGGTGATAATAGGTGTCCGCAGGAGCTGCAGCGGCAACGAGGGAGTCCCCTTTGACGACTGGGGAAACTGAGGCCAGGAAGGGGGTGGAATGGGCCAAAGGCTGCTTACACCAGATATCAGGGGTGAGAACCCAGGGCTCCAGTAAAAGATGGAGCAGGTGTCCAGGCGCAGGGGAAAAGGCTCCAGGTTGAGGGACCAGCACAACCTGCAGGCAGGGGGTGGGGCCTAGCGGGGAGCGGCCCGCTCACCGGCATGGGGCGGGGCTTAGGGGAGGGGTGGGGTCAAGCTGGGAGAGGCCGAAAGGCCCAGAACAAGGGCGGAGCGTGAGGTGACAAGGAGGGGCGGGGACAAATGTGTAGGCGGGGCTAGAATGGGGGCGGGGCGCACGGCACGGCAGGGGTGGAGCTTGCAGGGAGGACGAGGGGGCGGGGCTCATGAGGGGCGAGATCTGGGTCGGGGGCAGAGCGTAGGCTGAGAGTGAGGCGGGGGGCGGGGCCAATCGCTGTATCCGGCCAGGTGGGAAGGGCCTAAGAGCCGGGAAACCTCCTGGACCTCAGCTCCGGCCCAGGTTTGGGAGGGTGCGCCGGGAACTTCCGGGCGAGTTTGGCGCATTTCCGGTCAAGATGGCGGCGCCCAGCAGAGTCAGGTGCGGGCGACTCTGTCTTGAGTAGCGGCGGCGACTCGCGGCCCGGGGAGGTGAGGCTCGGATTAGTGAGGTCCGTCCCGCTGTGGCTCCCCTCTTTAGGGAGGGTGGAGGGGATTTGTTGCTAAGATGTCCAAATGGAGGCCTTGTTGCCAAGGAGGCAGGGCAGTGGGGTTGCTAAGAGACGGGAACGCACTTAGTGGAGATGGGGGAGGGGGTTGCTAGGTTGCTAGTTGGAGTGGGTGGGGCCTGTTGCGAAGGTGGAAGGAGGGGCGTGACTTTGGGGAAGGGTCCTGTTGGTCTGAAGGAAGGAAGGAGGGCTGTGGCTAAGGTGGGTGCCGGCAGAGTGGTTTCGGGTCATGGGGGGGCGCCTGGCTCCTCTAAAACGCCGCCTTCTCAGCAGACCCCCAGGAGTCGACCCGACGGGACGCCAGGGCTACCTCAGCGGTGACCACCCCCTCTCCCAGGCACATTCTTCCCTTCACAAACAGCCCATGGCGGACCAAGGCTCCGGGGGCAGCCGCCTCCCCCTGGCGCTGCCCCCGGCCTCCCAGGGTTGTTCCTCAGGGGGCGGCGGCTCCTCGGCGGGGAACCCGGGCCATCCTCCGCCCCCGCGAAACCTTCAAGGACTCCTGCAGATGGCTATCACGGCGGGCTCTCAGGAACCAGACCCCCCTCCAGAACCCATGAGTGAAGAGGTAAAGAAGGGTGGGGACCCCCGGAGGTGGGGGGGTGGGGATGGGACAAATCTCTCGGGAAGTGAGCCCCGGGCAGGGGCGGGAGACCAGGTGTGAGGGGTCGTGGGCTGGCTGTGTTTGTGCCGGGCGGGGTTGTGTTAGACTGAAGGTCAGATCTCAGAAGTGACTGGGAGGGCAGATCCCTGGATCCCAGCGCCCCGCTGGATGCAGAGTTGCACGGTAGCTTCGTGGTGAGAAGGTAAGGGAGCCGGGCAGAGCTGGTTTCAGCGGTATCCAGCTGTGTGACCTTGGGTATGGCACTTCACCTTTCTGATTTGCAAGTTGATGATGACGCTAAGGGTGATAACAGGACTTCATAGGGTATTTCCGAGGTTCCAGTTTCCCTGGGGGTCCACTCAGCGCCCCGCGCACAGCGCTCCTGAAGGCAGCAGGCTGTTCTCATCAGAGGGCAGGCTCTCTGGACAGACACTTAGGTTTGCCCTTAGGATTTGCGGGTGGCCGACGGTGTGACCTTCAGCAAGTCACAACCTTTCTGGGCCTCAGTTTTCTCATCTGTGAAGTAGGGATGGGGATACTCACCTGGGCGGTTGTGCCGGAGATTCGTAGCAATGTTTGTTACACGTGATGTTCCGCTGGTGATGACGATTACAGTAGACGAAACGTTGTGCCCATCCAGTGACGTCATTGAACGTTTAGGACACAGAAGGGGGAACATCTTGCCCAGGTTTATCCGGGCCTTATGACCACAGAGCCTGCCTATGAGCGCTAACAGGCCTGGCGGGGGCCGAAAATCAGTGGCCCGTTCTCACCTGTCACCTTATTTGACCTGATAGGCAGCATTTGATTCTTACCCACCTCCTCGATCTCTTCCTTCATTTGTTTCCTAGAACAACAGCGTCTTGGTTTTCATCCTTGCCCACCGGCTCCCCTTCCCGTTTCCTCTGTTGGCTCTTCCTCATCCCGCAACCTCTGCATGGTGGCGACCCCCAGGGCTCTTCTCTTGCCTACCTGCGCTCGCTCCTTTGTGATCTCATGTCGTGTTGAGACTTCACCCTGATCGCTCTCAAATTTCTGTCTCTAGACCAGTCCCTCTCCGGACATTTGACGTGTTCAGTTGTTCAGCTCGGGGTGGGGGATGGGCAGAGACCAGGGATGCCCCGGATATCCTCCACGTCCCCACCCCCAACAGAGGCGTCGGGCTCCATGTCGGGAGAGGCAGGGCTGAGAAAGCCGGGTCCAGGCCGGATGTCCTCCCTGAGCTCAGGGCACTCCTCCGCCTCTTATCGGGGGTGTGTACGAGATCTCTCAGGCTGACCACGTTGGAAAATGAGCTCTGATCTCCGCTCTTTGTGCTCCATGCCTGCTTCTCCTCCCGTTTTCCTCATCTCCTTCTAGCTAGTGGCTCAGGACAGAAAGCTAGGCGTCCCTTCTCTCCTATCCCGTCGCCACTCGCTCCGTGAATCTCGTGTCTAGAAAGTTGTGAGTAGAAAAGACCCGCAACCGGAGTCTGTTGGTTGAAGGAACAGTAGCCCTCAGATGTTGGCTGTTGGTAGTGACAGCTGTTAGCATGAATGAATTATTGACGGAGGGTTGCTTCCTTCTCCCCCGCCCGGTCCTGCCCCCCAGAGGCGTCAGTGGCTGCAGGAGGCCATGTCAGCCGCCTTCCGGGGCCAGCGCGAGGAGGTGGAGCAGATGAAGAACTGCCTGCAGGTGCTGACCCGGCCCGCGCCCCCCTTGGCGGGGGAGGCCGACCTGGCCGCCGACCAGCAGGAGCGCGAGGGGGCCCTGGAGCTGCTGGCTGACCTGTGTGAAAACATGGACAACGCTGCAGGTGCGCCCGGGGCCGCCGGGCTCTCCCCGCTCCGTCCCCTTGCCGTCAGGAGGGGACCTCCCTCACCCCAGCAGCCTGGCCGCCGGTCTGCCTCCCTCGTATCCTGCCACTCCGGTCATTGCTCCCTAGTCTCTTGGGAGCGCACTGCCACCCCCTCGAGCAGGAGTGAGGAAGTGGCGCTGGGCCACACGGTCCGAGAAGGGCTCCCCCAGGGGTGCCATCTGGTCGGAGACCTGGAGGGAGTGAGGTACGCAGTTAGCTCCGGAGAGAGCATTCCAGGCAGAGGGCACGGCCAGTGCCAAGGCCCTGAGGAGGGAACGTGCCTGGGATGTGCAGGGACGGCAGTGAGGCCAGCAGGGCAGGATGGAGCGGGTGAGGGGTGAGGGGTAGGAGGGGACGCTGGGCGTGCTGGGCGTGCAGGGCCCTGCAGGCCGGAGTCGGTGCCGCGGGTTGTGTTCTAAGTGCCGAGGAGCTGGCGGGAGGAGGGCTCTGCTGCATTTGCAGGGGCGCCGTGCCGTCATCGGCGGTGCGGGTGTGTCTTTCCTGGCTGCCTCACGCCAGTGGGATCGCGGAACACATGGGCTCCGAGTGCGATGTTCTCAAGGGTTTTCCATGTTGGAGCCCGGACGGGGGCTTTATTCCTCTCTGTTCATTTAAAAGTTTTTTGTCAATGTTTATTTTTGAGAGAGAGAGACAGAAAGACACAGAGAGAGAGAGAGAGTACAGGCAGGGGAGGGGCAGAGAGAGAGAGGGAGACATGGAATCGGAAGCAGGCTCTGGGCTCTGAGCCGTCAGCACAGAGCCTGATGCAGGGCTCGAACTCACAAGCTGTGAGATCATGACCTGAGCTTAACCGACTGAGCCACCCAGGCGGACCCTTGGGTCATTTCGCCCTTAGCTTACTGAGAATACCGCTGCTGTAGACATGGGCGCAGCGTCCGTTCCAGGCTCTGCTCTCTGGGGTGTTGGGGGGGTCTGTGTAGCAGCAGTCACGTGACAAGTCGGCCGTTAACTGTCGGTGGGCCCGCCGAGCTCCCCAGCACCACTGGACTCACAAGAGCAGGTGCTGGGCCGTAGCGGTTCTCCCATAGGGAGGTTGGGGGTCAGTACCCCCATTCCGTGGGCTGCGGCCTGGGACCCTAAGCCCCCAAATGCCACCGTTTGTGAGACATGCGGGCCTTGGAGGCATGCCTGGTTGGGTGCCTGAGCAAAGCCCGCCCTTGAGGCAGGCTCCCCTGGGAGGCAGCCTGCCCCTCCAGCCCCCCCCGCCTCCCCCCCAGGGGTACTCGTTTGTGAGGGCGGCCATCACAAAGCAGCACAGAACAGGAGCTAGAGGTCTGAGATCCGGGTGTGGGCGGGGTCGCTGTCCCCTGGGCGTGCTCTCCTTGGTTTGCAGACGGCTGCCTTCTCCCGGCGTCCCCATGTGGCCCTCCCTGTGTGCTGTCCGTGTCCCGATCCCTGAGAAGGACCGGATTAGCGCTCGCCCTGACCACCTCACTGTACCTGGGTGACTGCTCAGAAGGCCCCGTCTCCCAGGACCCCACATTCCCAGGCACTTGGGGCCTCAGCATACGAGTGTTGGGGGGGTGCGCAGCTCGGCCCCAGGACCTGAACTCTCACGCCCCCTCTCTCTGGCACAGACTTCTGCCAGCTGTCAGGCATGCACCTGCTGGTGGGCCGGTACCTGGAGGCGGGCCCCGCGGGGCTGCGGTGGCGGGCGGCGCAGCTCATCGGCACGTGCAGCCAGAACGTGGCGGCCATCCAGGAGCAGGTGCTGGGCCTGGGCGCCCTGCGCAAGCTGCTGCGGCTCCTCGACCGGGACTCCTCCGACCTGGTGCGCGTGAAGGCGCTGTTCGCCATCTCCTGTGAGTGTCGGGGGGCAGGGGGCTGCGCGCTCAGTTCTGCCCGTGACCCGCCGAGGCTCTGTGCTGGCTGCTGGCACGGGGTGGTGGGCTCAGAGCCGGACCCTGATGCCACCGGGACGCTGTGACACAGCAGCGTTCTCGGCCTCTGCCGACCCTCCTTGTCGCGAGGAGGGGCCTGTCCTGCGTGGGGGAGGGGACCGCCACCCCTTAGAGATCCTCCTGGGGAAGAGGTGCCCGGATGGCGTTGATACCAACACCTGCAGGGCACTTCCTGTGTGCCAGGCCCCACGCCAGGGCCCGGGCGAGCGTTAGCGTCCTTCGTCCACACACACCCCCTCTGAGGCAGGGAGACTGAATTCGTGTCGGGGACAGACCAGGTCAGGTAGCCCAAGTGACAGCTCGGGGCGCCCTGCTAGGACGTGCCGATGCGGGGTGGGGGGGGGGGAGGAGGCGCCCAGGCCATGCTCTCCGCGGTGCGCTGGGCCCCCGTCTGTGCGCCATGTGGGGGCCCCCATTTGACGGTTTCCTTTTTCATTTTTTGTTTTTTTTTCCAATAAGCTCTGTTGGCATAAACCTCACAGGCTATAAAATTCTTCCTTTGTTTATTTGTTTGTTTTTAAAATAATTTTAATGTTTATTTAAAAAACTTTTTTTACTTTTTTAGTTTATTTTTGAGAGACAGAGACAGTATGAGCAGGGGAGGGTCAGAGAGAGGGAGACACAGAATCTAAAGCAGGCTCCAGGCTCTGAGCTGTCAGCGCAGAGCCTGACGTGGGGCTCGAACCCATGAACTGTGAGATCATGACGTGAGCCGAAGTCAGACGCCCGACCGACTGAGCCCCCCGGGCGCCCCATCATCCCTTGGAGCGTACGGTTTGGTGTATTCTCAGGGCTGTGCAGCCGCCCCCAGTGTCCAACTCCAGAACATTTCCATGCTCCCCAAAGCCCCATACCTGTTAGCAGCCCCTCCTGGCTCCCCGGCGCCTGGCGGCCCCCAGTCTGCTTACTGTGTGCGGAGAGGTGACTGCTCTGGACACGTGCTAGAGGTGCCGTCCTGTGCCGCGTGGCCTTTCGTGTCTGGCTCTTTCTCTGAGCGTCGTCCTCCAGGCGCGTCTGCGTTTACAGCGCACAGCACCTCCTTCCTCGGTAGGGCTGCTAGCTCGTCACCCGCGAGTGCCCCGCGTTCTGTTGATCTGTTCATCACTCGGACGTCAGGTGGCCTCTACCTCTGGCTGTGTGGACGGTGCCGGTGTGGACCGTGGGGGCAAGGTTTTGTGCGGACGCCTGGGCTTGGACGCGCTGGGTCCTGTGGCCGCCCTGCGCTTATCTGTCTGAAGCTGGAGGAGAACCTGCCCCTCCACTCACAACCCTGGGGACACCACACGTGTGGTTCTGTGGTTCTCTGACAGCCAGGCCTGCGACTCGCCTGACACCGGCGGGTGCCCCGCAGTTCCGTTCAGAGCTCTCTGCCACAGACGGCACCCTCCCGACCCTCCTGCAGGCGAGGGGCGCAGCTCTGCGAGGCTGCCCTGCTCCGGCCGCCCCTGGAGAGCTCGGGCCTCCTGGGGGCGGGGCGCCCGGTGGCTCAGCCAGTGGGGCATGTGACTCGTTACTTGGGGTCATGAGTTCAGGTCCCATGTTGGGTGTAGAGGTTTACTGAAAAGGAAGGAAAGAAAGAAGGAAGGAAAGTTTGGGCCTCCCGTAGTTCTTCGGTCCTGGCTGTATATTGGTGGTTCCCATGACCCCCTCTTCGGGTTCGATAATTTGCTAGAATAGCTCACAGAATGCAAGGAAATATCTATGTGTCACGACTTATTATAAAGGACCGAGATGAACATCCAGATGTAGAGGGACGTGGGATGAGGTCTAGGAGGGTCCCGAGGACAGGAGGGTCCCTGAGGAGTCGGCGTGCGCTTCCTGACCCGTGGACGCATTCACTAACCCAGAGGCTCTCTGGACCCCACAGCTGAGGGACTGTTTTTTTTAATTAAAAAAAATTTTTTTTAGTGTTTGAGAAAGAGAAAGAAAGAGTACGGGAGGGGGGAGGGTCAGAGAGAGAGGGAGACACAGAATCTGAAGCAGGCCCCAGGCTCCGAGCTGTCGGCACAGAGCCCAAAGCAGGGCTCGAACCCACGAATCGTGAGATCATGGCCTGGCCCAAAGTCGGACACTCAACCGACTGAGCCACCCAGGCGCCCCTAGGGATTTTTTTTTAAGTTTGTTTATTTGTTTTGAGAGAGAAAGAGAGCACAAGTGAAGGAGGGGCAGAGAGAGAGAGAGAACCCCAAGCATCCTCCACACTGTCAGCGCAGTGCCCGACTCAGGGCTCAAACTCGCAAATTGTGAGATCAGGACCTGAGGGATTTTTATGAGACTTTCTCATGTAGGCATGATGGCCTTTGATTTCACTTCTAGCCCCGCTCTCCGTTCTGGAGGGTGGGCGCTGGGGCTGGGGGTCCCAAGTCTCTAGTCACGGGTTGGTCTTTCTGCTAAGTAGACCCTATCCAGGAGCCCACCCAGGGTCACCTCGTTAGAACAAAAGATGCTCTTATCATCCAGAAACTTCCAAGGGTTTTGAGACCCTGGAGCCAGGAAAGGGGGCAGAGACCAAATCCATCTTCAGTGTGCCGCGGTGGCCCTGGGAACGAAGGAATTCCAGCAAGGGTGCGGGAAAGGGTCCTGGAGGGGGTGGCATCTGGAAAGTCACATGCAAAACTGGGGAGACAGGCAGACCTTGGGTGGCTCGGCCACAGAGGGCGGACAGAGAGACTCGGAGCAGGGTCGGGGGGGGGGCCCCATTTGTCTTCTGACAGCTTCCACTAATCCCATCTCAGTAAGAAAATACCTAAAAAAACAATGCTTATGAAGCACAGGCCCCTAGAAGTTACTGTTGATGGTGGTGATGGTGGTGACCGTGACCTCAAGGTCCCCCCTTCCTTCCCCCCCCACCCCCCAGGTCTGGTCCGGGAGCAGGAGGCTGGGCTGCTGCAGTTCCTGCGCCTGGACGGCTTCTCCGTGTTGATGCGGGCCATGCAGCAGCAGGTGCAAAAGCTCAAGGTCAAGTCGGCGTTCCTGCTGCAGAACCTCCTGGTGGGCCACCCCGAACACAAAGGTGGGGCGGCCAGGGCAGGGGGCCCAGGGACGACCCCGAGGGAGGGTGGGGGGGGGTGTGTGTGGGAGGGGTGTGGACTGCCCCTCTGACCCCCAAGACTCTTCCCCCAGGGACCCTGTGCTCCATGGGGATGGTGCAGCAGCTGGTGGCCCTGATCCGGACAGAACACAGCCCCTTCCATGAGCATGTGCTCGGAGCCCTGTGCAGGTATGCGGGGGCCTCCGTGAGGACCAGGCCTGGGCCAGGCGCCCACCCTCCTCCGCTGGCCCTGCTGCGCTCCCGCCCACCAGCCTCCTCCCTGCTTGGGACTCGGGAGCCTGCACCTTCCCCGCGGAGGGAGCTTCCTCACTTGTCGGGGTGACGCGGCCGCCTGGGAGGAGGGGGCGTCTCCCCCGCACACGGTGCCAGCAGATTAGCGTCCGCGAGAGAGGACGCCGCCGAGCAGCAGGGCATGCAGGCGGCAGCTCCCGCGTGGCGAGTGGGCACCAGGCCAGGCGCTGTGCCAGGCGCCTTGTTTTGTACAAGGCGGTGGGGACGTCCCGAGGTCTGCATCCGGATGGGGAGACTGAGGCCCAGCCTGGGGAACTATCCCGTCCGGGCTCTGGTGGGAGCCGCGTGGGGGCGGGCCTGTGCGGAGAGGGGCCCCGAGAATGCTCTCCTGTCCCCGCAGCCTGGTGACAGACTTCCCCCAGGGCGTGCGGGAGTGCCGGCAGCCCGAGCTGGGCCTGGAGGAGCTGCTCCGGCACCGCGTGCAGCTGCTGCAGCAGCGCGAGGAGTACCAGGTACCGAGGCCCGGGCGCGCGGGGCGCAGGCGGGGCCGCGGGCCCGACGGGTAAACAGGGTCGTGTACTTCCGCAGAGTGTGTAATGACTTAGGTCCTATGGCTTTTTAACAATTACATGTTTATTAGATTGCTAAATAACAAATCTGATAAATAGCACCCAGTTAAGTAATTGAATAAATAAGAAACGAGATAAGTAACTCATGTATTTAATTAGGTAGTAAGTAACAAGTGATAACTCAGAGAACCAACAACAAATAAGTGATAAAGAGTGACTAAATATTTGCATAGTTGTTTAATTATTTAAGTGATTTAGCTGGTAATGAAACGTGCCACCTCCCGGGATGCCTGTGCCTCAGAGTCCGTTCCTCTGGGACACTCGCACATTTGCAGAGGTGCTGGGAGAGGAGCAGGGGTGACTGGGAGAGGCACAGGGCCCACCCCCAGGGGCTCGCCCCACCCTCCCCACGGGCAGGCGGAAATACGTGCCCGCGGATCACCGTGGGGTCGGTCGTCCTGGCCTGGGCTCGCGTCCCTCTGCGGAGCGCTTTAGCCGTGCGTCCGATCCCTGAGCTGCCTACGGGCGGGCACGGCCAGGGCCCTGGCGAGGACCCTCCTGGTGAGGAGGCCTCGCGGGAACTGACCGACACTCCTTTTTTTCCCCCCCAAAAAATAAAAGCCCAGCAGCTTTGTTTTTTTTTTTTATTTTTCTTTTAACATTTATTTATTTTTGAGAGACAGAGACAGCACAAGCAGGGGGCAGAGAGAGAGGGAGACACGGTCTGAAGCAGGCTCCAGGCTCTGAGCTGTCAGCACAGAGCCTGATGTGGGGCTGGAACTCCCGAGGCCTGAGGTCATGACCTGAGCCGAAGTCGGGGGCTCAGCCACCGGAGCCACCCAGGCGCCCTGCGTCACAGGTCCGTTGAGGGAGAAGTGTCCTGTAAGAAACTGCACTCGCTGGAGGTGTGCGGTGTGAGAAATTAGACACACGGAGACGCCCGTGGGAACCTTCGCTCTTCCGTGCCTCCATTCGCCGGGGGCAGCCCGCCGTGCTCCCCCACGTGCAGGCCCCGATCTGGGCGCCGGGGGCTGGTGAGGAGCCAGAGGGGACAGTCTCCCGTTCTCGTGGGGGCCCAGGGGTGGTAAACACGCAGACACACAGAGATGTGTCCTTACAAGCACACACATGGCTCGTGTGTGTGTGTGTGTGCGTGTGTGCACGTGCGATGCCTCTGATTTAACACGGACAGGAGGACTCCAGGAAGTTAGAAGGACGCGGAGAGGAACCTCGGAAGGGGCAGAGAAGGCGGGGCGGTGATGTGTTCAGGACGGGCCGTTTGGGTTTCCTGCGGCTGCTGCCACAGCTCCGCGGGCAGGCGGCTTAACGCAGGGGTGCGCGCTGCCGCAGGTCTGGGGGCTGGCGTCCGAAGTCAAGGTGTCGGCAGGGCCCTGCTCCCTCGGAAGGTCCTAGGGGAAGCGTCCTCCCCCTTCCAGCTGCTCCTGGTTGCTGGCACTCCTTGGCTTTGTGCCGCTCCGGCCTGCCTCCGTTTTCACGGGGCCTGCCTGTGTGTCTGTGCGTCTGTGCCTTGGCAATCTTCCCAGCGGTCTGCTGTAGCGCCAGCATAATTGAAGGACGCAGTTGGCACGCTCTCCTGTCAGGTGGTTCTGTCATGACCCGGTCCTCTTCTGTAGGTATTTTTGTAGGTAAAAGAGTTGAACTTCATGAGTGCTTTCCCGGGCAAAGGTCCTGTCGTCCTGGGTTCAGGGGCGAAGCTGGGTAGGAGGGTCAGCAGTGAAAGGTCCCCATGCTGCCCTCGTCGTTAAGCCCTGGTGCCCCCCAGCTCCGTGTGCGGCCTTCCTCACCCGGTCTGTGCACACCAGCAAATGTGCGTGCCAACTCTTCCCGTGTCCCTTCTGTGCACAACCGGCCTGTCCTTGCCCCATTCCCTCGCATAACCTCTCAGGGAGGGGTGCAGGAGGAGGGTTGTGTGTGGGCGGCCCTGGCTTTTCCCTGCTTCCTTTTAGAGCCGCAAGGTAGGTGGCTTCTTTTGCGTCACGGCCCCTGTGAACAGACACGCTGGTTGCTGCCACCGCTCGGCTGAAGGAATGTGGTGTGGGACACGTCCTGGGGGGGAAAGCCTGGGTTCAGGGAGGTGGAAGCGGCGGTACAGAGTTCGGAGTTAGGGGCCATCTTGTCAGCTCCTGCCAAGTTGCTCTTGATGAGGGTTGAACCAGCTGAGGAGGGAGCCCGCGGGAGCCCTAAGCCATCTGGCCCGTTTCGAGCGGATTGGCGAAAGGTCGTGTTCTGGCCCATCTGTGTTTCTGCCGTGAGTCAAGTCGGATGGCTTTCCTTTCTCATGAGCTGCTCATTCGTACCCTGTGCCCAATCCTCTGCGGGGAGGTGGATTTTGTAAGTGATTTATTGAAGCTCTTGAAGGGTCAAATATGCGAGGCTTTTCAGACGAGTTGCAAATATCTTTCACCCCAAACTGTTGTTTTTCTTTCAGTTTTGTTTCTGGCATCTTTTTGCCAAGCAGATCCCTTTCGTGTTCCCGCAATCCGATCTTTCAGTGGGGTTTGGGCCTGTGGAAGGGTAATTTTAAGTGGTGATTATCAGGGCTTGGTCATACCTGGGAGTTAGAAAGAGCCCCAGGGGGCTGAAGTGAGGACACCCCAGAGGGGGGGCTGGGGGCCCTGGGTCTAGTTCAGTAGTCCAGGCACAGGTGAGAGGACAAAGTGAGGCGGGGAGCTCACCTGAGATCTGAGAGCCCCGGAGGCTTCTGGGGCAGGCAGTGGGGAGGGAAGAGACCCCAAAGCAGGGGCCGGCTTTGCCCTCAGGGCTCCCGCTCTTGTCCCCACACCTGCCCCCGATCCAGGAGGAGCTGGAGTTCTGTGAAAAACTGCTGCAGACCTGTTTCTCCAGCCCGACGGATGACAGCATGGACCGGTGAAGCCTGGTGCTTGTCAGCCCTCTCCGTGGGAACCCAGGCCTCCCGCCTCCCAGAGAGAGAGCAGGGCCTTCTTGGTGCCCGGCCAGGGCATGCCATCGGTCTCTGCTCAGCCCCCTCCCCCCTACAGGGGCGCTGGGAAAGGGTCCGGCTCCTCGGACCCCACCTGGCGCGCTCACGCCCTTCCCCCTTCTTGTGTCCACACTGTTCTTCTAATAAAGGCGTTTCTCCTCCTCCGGCTCATTCGCTCTGGCCTTTGTCACCTCCTCTGGAGGGTGGCTGGGGGGCGGGGCACCATCTTAGGGGACCTAAGGAGCCACGGAGGAGAGGGCAGCGGAAGGAACCTGGAAATAAAAAGTGCTGCTCCCCAAAACCCAGAGCCCTTTTCTCTTCCCAGTCCCTTTTGAGAGGGAGTGTGGCGGACACCCGCCCTCCTTTTGGACCACCCATCATCTCTGGTTTCTCTGCTGAAGAACCCCCACATTTGATGCCCCGAGGGCCTGCCGGGTTACTTCCCAGCATCCTGTGCAGAGGCGCGTCACGTGACTTCAGCCCGACCCATTAGAGCCCACCGCGCTGCTCCTGGGCGCGGGAGATGGGGGAAGGTGGGAGCAGGGGCACCGCGGGCGGGCACCCGTGGAGGTGGCGGAACCCCTCTCCTTGCCCGGGGCTGGGGCATGGGCCTCTTCCTGGCCTCAAAGCGCCGAGCCGTCCCCAGCCCGGTCAGAGACTGGGGCCCTGGGGCAGGTCTCCCCCACTTTCATGAATTCCTTGTCAGCCAAACCACGTCTCAGCATTTGCAACCAAGGCTCCTGGCCGGGGCCATTTTTCAGACGAGGAATGTGAGCCCAGGGTCTTGATGCACCGGCAAGTCCACACAGCCAGGTTTCAGACCTGGGCTGACTTCAAGCCGTGCTCCTCCCGAACCCTGGTCTCCCAGCCCCGCCTCCTGCAGACTCACTCCTCCCGTGGAATCTACTTGTACTCTGGGACTCGGGATGGACAATTACTTCACCATTCTTCCCGAGCTCAGGATAAATCAAAGGGTAGCCGCAGGGTCCAAGAATCGGAGCTCAAGTACCGCCTTCGCTACCATTACAGCCAATCGGAGAAAGTCGCTTTAGTCTTCCTGCTCCTTCACCCCGGCGTTAGCCGTGCCTGCCTGTCTGGTCTCAGGCGGCACTGGGCAAGCCCAGGCCTCCCTTGGGTGCCTCGGGCCCGCACCGGGCAGCCTGGCTCTAAGGGAGAAGGGAGTGAGCCACGATGCCCTTCCAATCTGGCAAATTGTCCCTCAGCCCCCAAACGGGTGGAGAGGCCAGGAGAGACCCACTAAGCAAATCAAACACCTCCACGTGGAAATGTGGACAGTGGGGAAGGAGCGTTCCCACCAGGCACTTTAAGAAGCACCTTCCAATTCCATTACACGTAACAGCGTTGTCAACCTGTGAGTCCTGATAGGGTGGAGACACAGATTTCAGTCCTTAAAGTTGCTACAGCTTCCCAGGTTCTTCCAGGCTGATCACGTCAACTTCTCAGGTTTCATTTGGTGCTTGGGCTACCCCTCGGCTCTCAGTTCCTGAGTTTATATGTTAAAATAATATGGCAACTGTGCAAACCTACCGGGAATAAGAAGAAAAGATGACTGAGGAACAGAAGGAAATGCCTCACAATTGCTTCAAGTGGAATTAAAATAGGAAGCTGGGTCCACTGTAACGTTTTTTCTTTTTTCATTTTTTTTTTGAGAGAGAGACACACACAGCATGAATGGGAGAGGGGCAGAGAGAGGGAGACACAGAATCCGAAGCAGGCTCCAGGCTCTGAGCTGTCAGCACAGAGCCTCATGTGGAGCTCGAACCCACGAACTGTGAGATCAAGACCTGAGCTAAAGTTGGGCACTTAACTGAGCCACCCAGGCGCCCCGCCCTGGGTCCATTTTAAAACAAATCCCCAGACACCTGGGTGGCTCAGATTTCAGTTCAGGTCATGATCTCATGGCTGGTTGATTTGAGTCCCACATCAGGCTCTGTACTGACAGCTCAGAACCTGGAGCCTGCTTCAGATTCTGTCTCCCTCTCTGCCCCTTCCCCGTTTTCTCTCTCTCTCTCAAAAAAAAAAAAAAAAAAAAAAAATTAAAAAATAACAAAAACAAATCCCCAATGATGAAAAGTTTAAGATTGGCAAAACTAAGTAAACAAATAGAGGGGTGTGGTGGGTTGTTTAGGAAATACTCCCTCCCTCCCATTCCACCTCTGAGAAGTACACTTTCCCACCCTGTTGGTGTGTGGAGTGTATGGGCCTGCCGCCCAGGACTTTGGGCTTGATTGTGTGACTTGCTCTAACCAATGGACGGTGGCAGATGTGAGGCAACCCGATACTTGAAATGCGCTAACAGATGGGCTTGACCTGGAGTGCTTCTGCCTTTCCTTGTGAGATGGTGCCCTGGGTAGCCTACAGTGCCAGAATACCAGAGACTTGGGAAGCGGAATCAGCCTTACCTACCTTCCCAATGGGCAGCTCCAAGCTGTGAACATGATACGTGCCGCTGAGGTTGTGATTGTTACGTAGCAGCGGATAACTGATACAAGGGCCAAAAAACCAGCTCATGCAACAAATCCACTGGAAATAGCAAGGACCGGAAGAAGAGGTGTGTGATAATCATCCAATACAGGTGGAAATGAGAAAGATTAAAGCAGAGGAGCTCACAAATGTGAAGGGCAAATGCATAACTGGCAACTTTGAAATAGGGAACAAACAACGAGAACAGGGAGATGTACTCGAACATAAGATTCAATAAAATGTCTCTGAAATTAAAAAAGCAAATCTGTGGGTGAAAAAATGAAAGGAGCCCGTACCCGCACTCACTCGTCTGATCCTTACAGTGGGCCTGTAACATGGGCAAGGGCCTGTAACAAGCTGGGGAAACTGAGTCAACAGTAAAGACAAGGCCCGGGCAAAAACTTAAGGTGAGACCTAAGTCAGCCTGAGGCACAGAGGAGGCGTCGAGAACCGCGCGGGACAGGGACCCTGGTTGGAGAGAAAACCAGGTGCGGATTACCCAGGACCTGGAGCCTAGAGCCAAAGCAGGAATATAATTGTAGGAGCCCGAATAGCGACTGAACTTCCAAAAGGAGCGAGGGGGAAGAGAAATCCTGGAGCAGGATTTCTTCTGGACTTTTGAACTGAGTCGTAGAGAAAGGCTAGTCGGGTGCAGCGGCGCCTGCGCGTTGGGCTGTCTGGGTTTATTCCGGGAGACCGTTGGCCCATACCAACGCACGCGCATTAGCAGCCGAGTTCTGGCTGGGCCGGTGGGGTGTGGTTGGGCCCCGCGCGCAAGCGCACTGCCCAGCCCGGGCGCGCAGCCTCCCCGCACCCGGAGGGCGGCGGGTGGGCGGGGCTTCCTGCGTGCGCCTGCGCTAGGGGATTGTGGGATAGTGGCGGACGGAGCCGGGTGTCGGAGGCCCCGAGCCGACTGCAGATCCCGAAGACCCGGTCCTTTTGGGGAAGGGGGAGGCGAAGGAAGTGGGCCTCGGCTTCCGTCGGCCGCTGCTCAGCCCTGCGGCCTGTTCGGACTGCGGAGGACAACGTCTTCCCCGAGCGGCCTTTGCCTTCCCGCGCGGCGCCCGGCCGGGACAGCCGGGGCCACTTCCCCGCCGAGGGCCTTCGCGGGCCTCGCGGCCGCACCGACCTCTCCGCGGCCCCGGTCGCCGGCCAGCCCCGGACGCCGACCTCCGTCCGCTCCCGGCCGGCGCTGACCCCCGGATTCTGGAGCTCAGCGCGAGGGGGGCCCCCCCTAGGCCCGAAGGCGAGAGCGCGAGCCCCCGCCGCCGCCCCCCGCCCCTTCTTACCGGGCCCCTGAGGCGGGGCCGGAGCCGCTGGCGGCGGGGCGGGGGGGGCGCCCCGATGAGCCCCGAGTGCGAGGAGCCGCCGCCCCCCCGCGCAGGTGAGCGGCCGCCGCTGGCCCCCGGGTCCCCCCGAGGGTCCCTCAGCACCCCAGGTCTCGGATCCCCAAGTTCCTGAGTCTCTCCTCTCGCCTCCCCTCAGCCAGCTCACCTCCCCGGTCTCCCTCCGATTCTCCGCTCACTTCCAACTTCCCCTCCTCGGACTCAGCCCCACTGTCCAGGGACATCTCCATCTTTTCCTTCTCAGCCCCTTCCTGCTCTTAGACTCCCCGCCTCTGACCCTGACCCTGACCCTGGCCCCGGCCCAGGCCCGCTAGAGCAGCGAGGCTCTCCCTGCTGTCTTCCCGGCTTAGCGTGTGAGGAGGGCTCGGGTAGCAGCCTGCGGAGCCGGCCAGGCCTGCTGGGGGCCGGCGGCCAAGGCGGGGACCAGCCCCAGGCCCTGCCCTGGGGAGACAAAGGCCCCACCGGACAGTCACAATTAGGGGTGTTGTGATGGGGGTAGCTCAGGGCATGCAGGCCGCAGAGGAGGGGCTGGGGAGACCGGCTCGTGGTGGCCTTCCCTGCCTGGGAGGGACGAGCCTGGGATGACAGATGGAGAGTAGGAAGAAGGGCCTTCCGGGTGGAAGGAACAGCAGTTGCAAGCCTGTGAAGGTGGGAACTTGGGGGTGCTCTGCAGAAGTGTTGGGAGGGGGCGGGTGGAGGACCTCGGTGCCGCTGCCTGCGTGGCCAGCCCCCTGAATGTGACCTCCTGGTTAGGATCTTTCTTGCTGGCTCTTTGACACACCTGTGCCTGAGCTGAGGCACAGACGTTACCGTTAACGCCGGCCTGAGAGGCAAGACGCTTCTGGAAAGGAAGATGTGTTAGGTGTGGTACGGGGTTCAGAGCGGTAAAGAAACTTCAGTGGGGTGTAAAATGGTGCTGATGTCCGTGCCCTTCTCGCTCGGCAGCGCTGGGGTTTCAGCGGGCTGCTTGTGGAAGCCTGGAGCCTAACGCAAGGCACAGGAAGTGCTCCGGGGTCAGTAGCTCTTAGGAGTGTGACTAGGTTTGGGATTCTGTGTCGCAGTGGCTCTCAGCTTGGGGCGCTTGTGGCCTCAGGGGACACCTGGCAGTGGCAGGAGACACCGGTTGTTACACCGAGGAGGGTGCTGCCCGACATCGGGCAGTGGCTGGGACAGCCCCGAGTATCAGCAGGGCTGCGGCGGAGAGCCCCTGCCCTGTAGCTTGGGTGTCGTGCCCACTTCTGCCTTATCTGCCCTGCCACTGCCCACGAGCAGCTTTGTGTTCTGAGTTGTGTACTTTGTTTTAGTATTTTCAGTGATTTTTTGTTGTTGGGTCGTCTGCTGTTTCTCTGCATCAGAGGAGAGCCCTCTGGTTCCTGCCTACCCCATCACCGACACTTTTTTCAGGATCTATGAAAAGTGACTTTAGCAGGTTACTTTCCCCTTCTGGACTTGAGTCTTTTTTTTCTTTTTCCTTAATTAATTCAACCAGGATTTCTAGCTGTGGGCCTGGCCTTATGCTAGGTCCTGGTAAATTGGCATCTTGCAAAGGGAGGCAGGTGACCGAACAGGCAGATCCTGTCACAGAGCGCTCAGATGCTGTCGTGGGGTAACCACGGAAGCTGTGGAAGTGTGGAGCGGGCCCCTAACGCAGTCAGGGGAGGCTTCCTGGAGGAAGTGGTGTCTGTGCTGAAGCCTGAAGGACCCAGGAGGAGCGAGTCAGGCCCAAAGAGCTGGAGGGAAGGCGGCGGGAGCAGCCAGCCAGGGCAGAGGCGAGGGTGCCCACTTGCACTCGGGTGTAGCGGGAGTGTTGAGCGCCATGCGGGTTGCAGCAAGAGAGGAGGTGAGATGAGGCCAGGGAGTTTGGGTGAGAACGGGAGGCCTTCCTGGCGCCCCCGGCTCACCGGCGCCAGGGCAGGCTCAGCACGTGGGGGTGGGACACGCCCTCCTTTCCAGGCCAAGCATGGTTTTCTTTTTGAACACCCTCTTTATAGGTCTTCCCGTGGGAGGTGCGATCCTACGGTAACCGTGAGGTGTCCCCCAAGGGAGGAGACGGAGTCCAAGGCCACAGGGATTTTATTTGGAGAGGCAGGATCGGAACCCAGGCTCTTCTGACTCCGGATCTCCCTGGAACACTGACTCTGCTCCTCTTCGTGTTCCAAATCTGTTAGTTGTTTCCCTTTTTTCCTCTGAACCCGTAACTGATCCAAATGACCATCCCGAATGTGAGTTTTCAGGCTCCTCCTCAGTCCTTGGCCAGGGGTCTGCAATCTTCTATTTCCTAATTATTGCAACCCCCCGGGGTCGGACCCAAGCGGCCACCTCCCCTGGGAGAGTGTGATCTGGGGTGTCCCCTAACTTGTCCAGGCTTTCCCAAGCCGTGGACAAGTCCCAGCTATTGTCCTGTGTGGCTGTGGCCAGGTCTCTCCCGTGGCCCCAGTGGCCCCTTGTCCAAATGGGGGTCCTGCTGCCTACCTTGCCAGGTCTGCACTGGGTTCTGCATCCTGCTCAGGTCGTGAGGTCGCCATTACTGTCATCCTATCCTTGGAATCAAAGTCGCCAACCCCATCCCAGTCTTGGCAGAGAGCTGAGGGTTGGGGAGACTTGAGGGAGGTGGTCTCACAGCCCTTGGACCTGCTGAGCCCTGCAGGGGGCTGGGGCCGGCCTTTCAGTCGTGGGTTCTCTCCCTTGCCAGGGCTAACCTAGCCAGTGCCTCACCTCAGCAGCCTGTGGGCCTGTGACGGCTGAGGGTGGAGGCGGCTGCAGGCCAGAGAAGGCCTCTCCTCGTGCTGGACCCCCTGGAGGCGCTCTCAGGGCCAGGGCCAGGGCCAGGGCCAGGGCCAGGGCAGGCGAGGAAGGGGCGGTAGGTGAAGGATCTGGCCCCGGGCTCCCCGGCACCGAAGAGATGGTGGAGGCAGATCGGATCCATGGCACAGTGGGGCCGGCTCTCGGGGCCCTGCAGCCAGGCCCTCCCTGTCTGAGCCCAGGCAGGGGTGGGGGGCGGGGGTGGGCAGGCTCCTGAGAGGGCAGCTGCTGTCAGAGGCCTAAGAACAACGCAGCAGGGCAAGAGACCCGAGGAGATGGTGCCAAGCGGGCGGAGAGAGGGAGTTTCCGTTTTTAATGGCTTCCTTTCTCATTTACAGTTTCCCCTTCTTCCGTTTGCAGCCAGTCATGGTTTTCAAACGGTCGCTAAAAACCAGTGGTAGTCACTTCCGTTTTCGTGAAGTTTGCTAAAAGTTGCATAGAGTGGGGGTGGGGGGGTTGCGAGGCGCCTGCCAGAGTATTTGAATGACCTGGGTCGCTCAGGCAGATGTGCGGAGAGTCTGTCTCTGGGTTTTCTGTTTTGAAGCTGTCATCCCTGGGTTCGCGTCCGGCTCCTTCCCTCCTGTTGGGAGTGTCTGGGCTTCAGCGGGGTCAGGGACAGATGGAAGGGGCCACCAGCCTGAGCTGGCCCTTCTCACAGGACTCTTCCTGAGGGTTGTGGACCCATTTCACAGATGAGGAGATGAGGCCCCAGGATGCCAAGTGCCTGGCCCAGGCTCACCCCAGTAGAGAGTGAGATGGAACCCCCCTCTCCAGTTCATCTGGTGCCCAGGGCTTCCAGCAAGTTCTGTTAAGAGGGAAGATGGGATTAGCCATCAGGACTTGAGGCTGGAGTGAACTGAGAGTGTGCTTTCCTGTTCTGTGTGTGTGTGTGTGTCTGTGTGTGTGTGTGTCTGTGTGCTCTGTGTGTGTGCACATGCTTGCTCTGTGTGTGTGCGCGTGCGTGCTCTCCTGTACCCGCGTCTCTGTTTCGTGCAGAGTGGAGACGTGACGTTCGTAGGGTACCAGCCACCCCTCACTTGCATGTGATCCTTGCAGCCTCCTCTGATTTTGGGAGGGACAACCTGAGGTTCTGAGAGTTTAAGGGGGTGCCTGGGTTCTGAGGCCCCTGGAGTCCATATGCCACACCACCCAGCACCCTGTGTCAGTGGCTGGGCCCTCCCCTGCCCAGGTCTCTGGAAGGCAGCTCAGGGAAGGAGCCCCTGGCTGCTGTCGAAAACCCACCCGCTCGAAGAGGGGAGGTTGGGGATGATGCCTGTGCTCGGGCACACGCGCCCTCTAACTAGGTGCTTTGGAAGTGGGCGGGTCTCAGCTTTGACCATTTCCGCCTGGTTCTGCCTCTTGGTGGCCCTGTCCCCAGGTCCGTCAGATGGGAACATTCACTTCCTTGTCTTGGTGTGGAGACCAGGTGCCCATGCCGGGGCATAGGTTTTCAGCGGGTGCGGGCTGGGACCCTCAGCTGTGGGGGGTCCTGCCTGGTTCCGGGACTGGGGGCTGTGGAAGGGGAGCCTGCACCTGCTCTCTCTGCCTCAGCTTTTCTGGCCGCTGGCGCCTGGTGAGCTCTGGGCGACTCGGACAGAGTGAGGCCCGGGCCTGGCCCTGTCACCACACTTGGGCGGCTTTGGTTTTGTGTTTGGTGGTGGTTTTCGTTGAGATACAATTCGTACGTCATGTGGTTCATCTATTTAAAGCGCACAAGTCAGCGGTTCCCAGTATCCTCAGAGTGGTACGGCGCTTCCCGTAGCAGGTTTTTTCATTGAGGTATAACGGACAAAATCGGGTACATTCGGTTTTAGAACTTTTGGTTTCTTTTTTAAACATACTTTTCCCAAAAGGAAATCCCATACCTGTTAGCAGGTGCTCCCCTGCTCCTGAAAACCTCTAATCTGCTTTCTGTCTGTGGATTTGCTTCTTGCTGGCGTTCACGTGAGTGGCGTCCACAACACGCAGTCCTTGGTGACTGGCTTCCTTCCCTGGGCTTAGGGGTCTTTTGGACTCTCTGGTCTCCCCTCATGTGACCGTCTCCAGTGGAGAAGGAGGAGGTTCGTGCTGGCCACCTTGAGCTCCTTGCCTCTTACGGCCCGGGAGGTGGTCCTGGCCCTACGTTCACCCAGCTCAGGACACCTGCCCGCGCCGGCCGCCTTGGAGCTGGCGAGTCACCTGTGCCAGGTCGCAGTTTTCTGGCCTGCAGCACAAGGCCTGTCACAGACTTGTTACCCAGTGAGAGGGGACAGCCATCGAGTGTGGAAGGGTTTCTTGGGAGGGTCTAGGATCCGGGCAAACGGAGGGACTTGCCTGGGTGCAAAGGAGAGTCGCAGAGTGCTTTGGAGCGCAGGGGGAGACGTCCGTGTTCCCCCTGCACGGCTCAGCCGACCCTTGCCCTCCTCCCCCCGTGCCCCCACCTGTGACTGTGGTTTAGCAGTGGGGCGGGGGACATGGGGGGAGTGATGCCGAGGCAGATACGTCACCTGCTGCCTCAGAGGGCAGGGCCTCATGACACACCGGGGCTTGCAGACGGGGGTGTGTTTCTGCTGCACTTTATGAGCAGAATCGCGTACCAGGTTGTGTGCTGGGTACTGCCCCTGGGCGCTCACAGCAGCCCCCCGAGGAAGGCTCTGTGCCAGCGTCATCCCGTCCCCGTCCGGGCACCAGGCACGTGCACTGCGTGACAGCACACTGTGTGCAGGCCAGGCTGCACGTCCCAGAGCTGGTGGATGCAAGGGGTGCCAGAGGCCTGCCTCCGCCTTCTCAGGGGATAGACGCCTGGCAGGAGACCCCAAGGATGAGAAGGAGCGGGTTACTAGGACGCCCCAGGCCTGGCGTGCTCTGCACACAGAAGGGCCAGCGTGTCCGGTGCAGGTGAGGAACTTGGTGCAAGGGGGCTGCAGGAGGCAGCCTGGCCAGGGCCAGACCGAGAGGTGTGTGAGGCGGAGGGGTCCTTGCTCCTGAGCACAGACAGGCCGTGGCCAGGCTCCGTCTCAGCAAGGGCGGCCTGGACGCCTGTGGCACAGAATGCAGAGAGGTGAGGGTCCCACAGGTCAGACACGCCCCCCGTGGCTGAGTGACCAGCTCCCTGAGTAGGCGCCAGACCTGCTGCCGAGCATCCCACCAAGCCCCTGAGGCCCAGGAAGGGTCCGATCACCAGCTCCCCGGACGGGCTGGCCGGTCAGAGCTTGGGCCTGAGCCTATGCACTTCTCTATAAGTGAACAGGACGAGGCTCCCCGCCCGAGACTTTACCTTCCTGGAGTGCTTGGGTGGGCAGGTGCCTTTGCACCTCCATGCCCTCACGTGGAGAATGGGGCCATCCATACCTTCTTTGGGGGCAGTCATGAGAGTAGGGGAGGTGAGGGCCCGACAGTCCTGAGAGAGGTCAGTACACAGTGTGGGCCGTCAGTCTGGCACGTTGGCAGGGAAGGGGCCCCCATTCCCGTGACGCCGGGAGGCCTGGACTGTCCTGCAGGGACCCCCTCAGGAGGGCCGCACACCCCGTGTGGCAGCTGCAGGACGCCGTGCGAGGGGCTAGGCCATGGCTTGCTCGGAGAGGGTCGTGTAGCTGTGAGAGATGGTGCGGGACTGGAGGTCCCGGGGAGGCTGGGAGACCAGCAGCGGCCCCTCGGGTCTCGAGTGCCAAAACCCAGGGAGCCCTTTTGGGCTTTGGGCTGTGAGTTTGTGTTTCAGAAAAGTGGCCAACGTGGGGTGGAGGGCTGAGGGGCGAGTCCCTGTGTGCTGTGGGTCAGCCCCCGCGGCCCTGCCAGGGGCCTGGCGCCTGCTGCCATTGTCCATGGCGGTGTCTCGTCCACTCCACCTGCCGTCGTCCTGGGCCAGGGCCCCGGGATCTGGGATCATTGCAGATTTAGAGCCACTGATTCCTGGGCATGGCGGGAGGGTGCTCGGAGGTGAGTAGTCTCCTGCAGAGGCTGGAAGGGAGGGCTGGGTGCTGGAGGCGGTGTCTCGTAGGGACTGAGGCCACATGTGCCTCCCCCCCTGCCCTGGCTTTAAGCCCTGGCTGCTTCCTGAGGGAGTCAGAGCCACTTTCTGTTCTGGGCCTGGGGGGCAGAGAAGGTGAGGGAGGACCTCAGTCCACCGCCAGCGGCCTCTGCCCCAGGTGGTCGGTGTTCGCAAGGCGAGTGACGAACTTGAGATCTGGGCAGCACCTGTGTGGTGCTTGGGAGCCCCCAACCCTCCTGGGCATGAGTTGCCTGTCTTGCATTGGGGTGGCGACACCTCAGAGGGGCCTCGGGTGCTCTGCGCAGGGGACGAGTACCTGGGCGGGGCCTGTAGAGGCCTGGTTGAGTCCATGTACCCAGTGGGCTCAGACCCGCAGCACCCGGGGGTGCTCCTGATGGCGGTCGACTACCTGTGCTGGGGTGGGCCACGGGTGGGCCACGGGTGGGCCACGGCCTTGTCCTCCTCCCCACTGAGTCAGTTACCCTGTGCTGGTGTCTTTGGGCCCCAGTCAGCCGCCCTTCTGGGAGGGCCCCTCCCCCCTTTCCTCTTCCTTGTCCCGGGCCCTGGGTGGGGGTTGGGTGTGTTTGTGTGTGTGTGTGTAGCATCCAGGCAACAGCCACAGCCTGGAGACATCTCAGACTTCCCTCTGCCACCGCCCCACGCCCTGCACGTGGCACGGTGATTTGCTGGGCTGGCCGGCAGCCCGTGCTGGCGACCATGGGGCATTTGAACTTGTCCAACAAATAGACTGAAGTGAGTCTGATGCCAGAGGCACCAGGATGAGCACTGCTTCCTGCCCCAACTCTGGGGGTCCCTGCCCAGATTTGGGACCGAGGACACAGACCCTGGACGGGGACGGGATCACAGGGGCTCTGTGCGCAGCCTCAGGGCTCTTCTTTGCACGCCCGGTGCGTGCACTGCCACCCCCACCCCACTCCGGACTTCACCCGGAGCCTGGGGACGGAGGGCTGCTCAGGACCCTTGTCCCCGGGTGGGCAGTGGCCCCCTGGACTAGAGGGTGGCCCTGTCAGGCTGCCATGCTCATCAGGCAGTAGGCGGCGGAGGTGGAGGGAGTGGGGCAGGGCGGAGCAGAGCGGCAGAGGCCGGTGTGTGAGACAGACCCCGTCCCCAGGGCGCCATGTTTTGGAAGTTTGACCTGCACACGAGCTCACACCTCGATGCGCTGCTGGAGCGGGAGGACCTGAGCCTGCCCGAGCTACTGGACGAGGAGGACGTGCTGCAGGAGTGCAAGGTCGTCAACCGCAAGCTGCTGGACTTCCTGCTGCAGCCGCCGCACCTGCAGGCCATGGTGGCCTGGGTCACCCAGGAGCCGCCCGCCAGCGGCGAAGAGCGCCTGCGCTACAAGTGAGCCCCGCCCTGTCCGCCTGGGGCCCACGCAGACAGGGAGCCGGGAGGCAGGGGTGAAGCAGGGCGCTGGGGGTCGGGTCCAAGCTCAGGAGGCTGGCTGTAGCCTTGGGGGCAGTGGGGAGCCACAGGTGCATTCTGACAGGAGGGCATGGGGAGGCGAGGATGGCCCCGTCAGCTTCCCTGGCATCTGTCACCCTTTCGGGACGTGAACCCCCAGGTACCCCAGCGTGGCCTGCGAGATCCTGACCTCAGACGTGCCCCAGATCAACGACGCGCTGGGCGCAGACGAGTCCCTCCTGAACCGGCTCTACGGCTTCCTGCAGAGCAGCGGCAGCCTCAACCCGCTGCTCGCCAGCTTCTTCAGCAAGGTCATGGGCATCCTTATCAACCGCAAGACAGACCAGGTACCGCCGTGCCGCGCCAGGGCGGCGGGCGGGCGGGCAGGTGCGTGGGCCCTGGGCCCTGCCAGGTGACGAGCGCTGTTCCTCTGGCCCCCAGCTCGTGTCCTTCCTGCGGAAGAAGGATGACTTCGTGGACCTGCTTCTGCAGCACATCGGCACCTCGGCCATCATGGACCTCCTGCTGCGTCTCCTCACCTGCGTGGAGCGGCCGCAGCTGAGGCAGGACGTGGTCAACGTGAGCGTGGGGCGGGGCTGGATGGGGGCGGGGCAAGGGGCGGGGCCGGGGGGGCAGTGAGCCGAGCCCCCCCTTCTCACCCCCCAGTGGCTCAATGAGGAGAAGATTGTGCAGCGGCTCATTGATCAGATCCACCCGTCGAAGGATGACAATGTGAGTGTCCCCTGCTCGCCTGCTGTCCCTACCTGTGGCCTGGTCTCTGCACCTCAGGTCTGCTCTTCACGCCGGCTTTGCCCCTCCTCCCTTGGAGGTGGACTGATGAAGGGAAGCGTTGGGACCCGGTGTGTGCGGCCTTTCCGGTCTGCCGCTGGTAGTGCTCCCGCCGAGAGTAAGGGGCCGGGCCGCACTGACCGGTCTGGTGAATCAGGAGCTTGGCCAGCATCTGATGGGTCGCAGCCTGGCGAGTGGCCTCTGACTCTAGGCCCTCTCGCTGCGGGCCTCCCCCGGTCCCTTCCCCGCCCCCTCCCCTGCTGACTGTGAGTGACCTGGCAGATGGATCCTACTTGTACCTCAGAGCATCCGTGCAGAGACAGAGGTCCCGAATCCTCTAGCTTACGGAGCCGAGGCCCACAGGCGCGGGTCATTAGCCTGGGCATCCAGTCAGTATCTGTGCCAGCGGGTGAGGACCGTGCAGGCCTGTGGCACAGGGACTCTGGAGCGTGAGCGGCCCGTGGCCCGGGTGGTCTGGGGTCTGCATGGGTTACGCTCAGTTCTGCTCGTGTTTCTCTCTCTCTTGGCTATTTTTCATAACAGCCTTGTTGAGATACAGATTACATGCCGTGTGGATGGCCTGGTTAGAACGCAGAGTGCAGTGGCTTCTAGTGTATTCGCAGAATTGCGCGGTTATCGCCACAGTGTTGTAGGATTCTTTTCATTCCCCCAGAAAGGAAGCCCTGTGCCCATTAGCTGTCACTCCTTCCCTTGCGGTCCCCCGCCCCTCGGCAGCCACCAGTATGCTTTCTGTCTCTGGGTATGCCTCTCCCGGGCTCTTTGTACAGACGGAGTCACAGAATACGTGGTTTTCACACCGGCCTCTCTGCTCACTTGCGCTGTGCCTGCCAGTGCCCCGTCCCTTCCTAAGGCTGAGGAATGTTCCGACACGCAGACACATCCCACGTGCTTATCCACTCACCAGACACTGGACGTCTGGCCGTTTCCTCCTTTGGCTACAGCAGATAGAGTGTCACCTTCTCCAGGAAGCTTTCCTGGGTTCCCCAGTTCGTTGCCATCTCTCCTCTCCCAGCATTCAGTGCCTTCTGTTCCTTCCCTCAGCAGTTGTGTCCCCATGTCTGTGTGACCCTCCTGTCCTGTCCTTCAGGCCGGCGGGTCAGTGCACGAGGGCCCGGCAGCCGGTCTGCCGTCCTCAGCTCTCCGTTTGCCTCCCCAGCAACATTCCAACGCGTCCCAGTCCCTGTGCGACATCATCCGCTTGAGCCGGGAGCAGATGATCCAGGTCCAGGACAGCCCGGAGCCCGACCAGCTGTTGGCCACCCTGGAGAAGTGGGTTTTGGGGGCAGTTCCCAGACCCAGGGAGGGGTGCTGTCCGGAGCCCTGCACTCTGACCCCCCTGTCCCCTGCCCCAGGCAGGAGACCATCGAGCAGCTGCTAAGCAACATGCTGGAGGGAGAGCAGAGCCAGTCCGTCATCGTGAGTGGGATCCAGGTGCTGCTGACCCTGCTGGAGCCCAGGAGGCCAAGGTGAGGGGGGCCAGATCCATGGCTGGGCCATCCCTCGGAGCCCCGCCCTCCCATCTAGAGGCGAAGGTCATGGGGACACGGCCTCTACAAGTGCCGGCCCCTTCTTGGTGGTCACTTAGGGTCCCAGGAGGAGAGTCCTCCGCTTGTATCTGAGGCCAGGTAACCCCCTGTGGCTTGGAGCTAGCGGTCTGAGTCCAGGCCCTTCAGGCGGGTGGTGGCCTGAGACACTGGGCCTGTCCCGTGTGGTCCCTGGGCACCCGCCCCTGTTCCTCTCCCTGCCCTTCTCGAGGAAGCGGGTGTTCACTCCCTCCCAGAGGGGCCGCACCTGTGCATATCCGTGCACACGGATCCTCCGTCCTGTCCCCTGCCACAGGCCTGAGTCTGTGACCGTCAACAACTTCTTCAGCAGTATGGAGGGGCAGCTGGAGCTCCTGGCCCAGGCGACCCTGGACAGCACCACGTCCAGCGTGGGCGCCCTGCACGCCCTGTGCCCACGCCTTGGCTGTTTCCACCAGCTCCTGCTTGAGCCCCCCGAGGTGGGCTGGGACGCCGGGGAGGGACGGTGGCAGGGAGGGTGCCCCCACGTCGCGGGCAGTGCTGAGCCTCCCCTGTGCCCATAGCTGGAGCCGCTTCGTACTACGTGGGGCAGCCTGGCCCCCCCACTGGGCAACACCCGGCTGCACGTGGTCAGGCTGCTGGCCAGTGCCCTGAGCGCCAACGACGCGGCCCTGACCCAGGAGCTCCTGGCACTGGACGTGCCCAACACCATGCTGGTGCGGAGGGCAGGGGGTGGGGGGCCGAGGGGTCACAACCGGGCGGGGGCCCTGGGCAGGGACGGGGGGACAGGGCAGGTGGTGGCCTCGGCACCAGCATATGCCACCCCCCCACCCAGGACCTCTTCTTCCACTACGGCTTCAACAACTTCCTGCATGCCCAAGTGGAGTTGTGTGTGAGCGCCATGCTGGGTGCTGGGCCTCCTGACAGCGGCCCCGAGACGCCCGCCCCAAACCCCGTCGTGAAGCATGTGAGCTCCGCCCCCAGGTCCCCTTCTCTCCCCGCGGGTGGGCTCGGCCTCGTCTTAGGGAAATGGGGGGTGACGTCTAGGTAGTGCTGGATGTGGTGTGTCCTGGGCGACCGTCTCCTGCGCGCCTCGTTTTAGGGGAGGCGCCTCCCTGGATCTAGCCCAGGGCCGCAGGGAGGAGCTGTCCAGCAGCTCCTCGGGTGTGGACGGGGTGGGGACTGCAGTGACCAGGGTGGGGACTGCAGTGACGGCAGGGGTGGGAGGCCCTCTGAGGAGGGTGGGGCTGGAGGGACGCAGGGGGGGAGGGGCGAGGCGAGGCCAGGAGGAGGGGCTCCGGCGGCTGGCCCCACCCCCACGCCCTACCTGCCCTCCCAGTTGCTGCAGCAGTGCCGGCTGGTGGAGCGCATCCTGACCTCCTGGGAGGAGAACGAGCTCGTGCAGTGAGCATCCGGGGACCCCTGCTCCCGGGGGAGGGCGGGCCAGGGGCAGGTGTGGCCAGTGCCCAGCTGTGGCTCTGATCTTTTCCAGGTCCGCAGGAGGCCCTCGCAAGGGCTACATGGGCCACTTGACCAGACTGGCCAACGCCCTGGTGCAGAACGCGGAGAAGGGGCCCAACGCTGAGCAGCTGGGGCAGCTGCTGAAGGGTGAGGGCCTGGGTGGGGTGCGCCCGTCACTGGGGGGCAGGGGGAGGCTGCGGGGCACCTCACGTCCTGTCCCCTCCCCTGGGAGCAGACCTGCCCAGTGAGCAGCAGGAGCAGTGGGAGGCCTTTGTGTCCGGACCCCTGGCAGAGACCAACAGGAAGAACACAGTGGACCTGGTGAGGCTGTCTCTCCCCTCTATCGGGGTTCTCCCCTGCACACACCGGTCCTGGTCCTCGCCCCTGCCCATTCTGGTCCTCATTCCTGCCTGCCTGCATCCCCTCTGCCCTGTCCGCATCCCCACCCGTTTGCACCCCGCTGCTCTGGTCCTCACCCCTGTCTGCCCGCCCTGGTCCTCACCCCGCCCACCTGCTCCTCCTGTTGTGTCCTCACCTTGTTTGCCCACGGCTTGCCTCACCTCTGCCTGCCTGCTCACCGCCCTGGTCATCACCCACACCTGCCTGCCCCGCCCACCCTGTCCTCACCCCTGCCCGCTTGCACCCCACTGCCCGGGTCCTCACCCCTGCCTGCCCACCCGCCCCAGGTGAGCACCCACCACCTGCACTCCTCCAGCGACGATGAGGATGACCGGCTCAAGGAGTTCAGCTTCCCGGAGGAGGCGGTGCTGCAGCAGGTGGGCTGCGGGGCGGGGGCGGGGGCGGGGCTGCCCGCTCCTCCGGGCCCCACCCGGCCCCTGACCGCCGCCTGCCCTCCGCAGGCCTTCATGGACTTCCAGATGCAACGCATGACCTCTGCCTTCATCGACCACTTTGGCTTCAACGATGAGGAGTTCGGGGAGCAGGAAGAGAGTGTGAAGTGAGTGAGCCCTCGTGGGGGCGTGGGGACCGCAGGCCAGAGAGCTAGCCCCACGTGCCCTGGTGTGGAGCCCCTGGGATGGGCCCTTGCAGCCCGGGCAGCCCCCACGCCGCCTGGCCTGCACAGGCCCCGGGGTGACTTCCAGTGACTGGTTCTGCTTCTTTGTAATTGCTTTGTGATTGTAATAGTGTTTTAACTCGGGCGCTAGACCGTCTTCCCTGGGGATGCGTGCCTGTGGGGGGAGCTCGCCTCCAGGAGCAGCAAGGGGCGTGTGGTGTCACGGTTACCGGCTTTCTTTATTTTCCAAGTGTTCCACCAGAGGCATCTGTTGCTTTTACAGTCAAGAGAAGAAAATTAGAACTTTCTAGCCATGTAAATCGCATGAGCAGTCCTGTGGCAGCCATAGGAAGGCAGCAAAGGGCCAGTGGCTGAGTGTCACTTGTGGGGGCAGCTGAGCCGAGGCCCGTCTGCGTCGTCAGTAGCAGTGTGCCGGGTGCTTCTCGGCTGGCGTCCTCCTGTTGGGTGCCCACCGCCCCCCTCTGCTCAGGGCTCAGGGGCCTCCTCACAGCGGGGTAGACGGAGGGGGTGCGGTCGCTGTGGGAGCGGGATCACCGCACTGCGCGAGCGGCGTGGCCGGCGCCCGCCTGTCCCACCCACGCAGACGTGAGCTCTGTGTCCTCTGTGTCCGCGGCTGCTCTGCCCAGCCCGGCGCGTGGATGGCCTGGCGGTGCTGGCCGTGGGCCCCAGCCCTGGGCCCTAGAGAAGGCCCCGCCCTGTTAGAGGTTGGGGGGACTGCCTGCTGTCCTCTTGACGGAACTGTGTGGCCTCCAGCATCACATCGTTTCCAGCGGGGCTGCAAGCTCTTTCAAAAAACCGTGAAAGCCATGAAGCATTCTAGAATGGAAGGCAGATGAATATTTTTAGGAGATCGGGGCTGACGACATTGCCCTGTTGGGCCCAGACTGCCAGAGTGGGCTGCCCCACCGACACGCTGGGCGCTGCTGTCTGGGTGGAGAGGTCTAGGGGCTACCGCGTGGGCGGGTCTGCATGGGGTCGGGACTCAGGGCTGCTCAGATCGCTGAAGGGGACACCGCGTGGGCGGGTCTGCACGGGGTCGGGACCCAGAGCTGCTCAGATCGCTGAGGGGGACACCGCATGGGCGGGTCTGCACGGCTTCGGGACCCAGGGCTGCTCAGAGCGCTGATGCCCATTTGTTCGGTGTCTTCCTGGCGGTGTCTCCCCCGGGTTAGAGAGCACGTGGTAACTCGAGAAGTGTCTCTAATGCAAGGGATGGACAGCTGCCCGCTGCCGCTGCTGCCAGAGAAGCAGTGGACAAAGGGTACAGGCAGAGGCTGGTGGGAGGAGAGTAAGTCGGGAAGTCAGGTGCCCCCCGCACTTTGTGTGGGCGCTGAAAGCATGTGCGCTCGCTTCCCTGCAGCAGCACGTGTTTCCGGGGGGATTTCAGAAAGGGAGCTGAGCAGAGGGGGCCGGGTGTGGGCCCCCCCAGAGGCGGGCGGGATGGGGTGAGTCCCAGCCCCAGACTGAGCTCCGGCTGGACTCCCAGGCCTGTGTGCCTGGCCCGGCGCTGGGAGCCCGCTCACTCTCCCTCGTCGGAGCCGGGAAGGCTGGCGGCCACGCCCCCCTTGAGGCCAGCGGCCACAGCCTCAGTTGGGTTTTTTTCTTTGGTCTCGGCTTCAGTTGTGTGCGGCTGCTCCAACGACCGGAGGCAGCCCGGGGCAGTCTGAGGGCAGAGCAGGGGACAGAGTAGGTGCTGTTCGGCAGAGGCACCCGGTTCTTTCTGCATCCCTGAGCGCGGCCGTGCTGGGCCCCGCCGCCGTGGGCCCAGGCCTGTCTCCCTGGGGAACGTGGGCCCGTGTGAGGCGCCCGGCGCGGCAGTCAGCTCCACGTCCTGACGGGTGTCCCTGCGGGAGGGCCGCAGCAGGAGGGGCGGAGGCAGAGGCCAACCACTGCCATGGTGCTTCTCTCCCAGCGCGCCTTTCGACAAGACCGCCAACATCACCTTCTCCCTCAACGCCGACGACGAGAACGTGAGTGCCGCCCCGGCCCGGGGGAGGGGGAGGTCCTGCCGACAGTGCCGCCACCCCAGCCCCCACCCTGCACCCCCCAGCCCAACGCCAGCCTGCTGGAGATCTGCTACAAGGACCGGATCCAGCAGTTTGATGACGAGGAGGACGAGGACGAGGAGGAGGAGGAGGGCCGCGGCTCCGGGGAGTCTGACGAGGAGGACGGCGCCTGGCAGGGCCGCCAGCGGCCCAGGGGCGCCCGCCTGGGCCAGCCCCCGGGCGTGCGGTGAGTCCTCTCTGCCCCCGTGGCCGGGCGCCTGGTGCGGGGCTGTGGGGCCCTGGGCTGGGGTTTTCGGGGGCGGGTGAGAAGAGTGAGGAGCGCGGTGCGGCTCGGGGGTCCGTGCAGAGTGCATGCTGGGAGGCGGCTCGGCCGCAAAGACGCGGGTCCTCGGGGGTCTGTCCCGCCGCTTCGCTCTCCCCACGTTTGCTGTCAGTCGGGGTCCCCACGAAGCCGCTGACACGTTCCCGGGAGCCCTGGGTGCCTCCCTGCAGCACAGGAGAGGTGGTGACACGTTCCTGCCTGGGGCTTGTCCAGGGGCTTCCGGCCTGAGCGTCGCTGTGCGGCCCCGTGGACACCCCTTTGCCTGCACCCGGGTGAGGGACCGGAGCCGTCCCCGTGCCACCGTGTCCCCGAGGGTGGCGCTGTCCTGACTTCCTGCCCTATAGATTTTGCCTCCCTCCACTTGTGAGGCCCACACCACCCCTGCCCCTGTGGCTGTGGTTCACTTGCCGGCCGCGGGGAGTGCTGTTGTGTACTGGCCGGCCGCTGTGCCCTCCTGGGTGCCCTTGCACACCCGAGGCACCAGCCACCCCGTTGGAAGTGGTGTGTGCGTGCAGTGTGAGCTGGGGTCCAGCTTCCTCCCCCTCTGCCCGTGTGCGTGTGGTCTCCCGGCACCTCTTGTTTAAGGGACTGCCCTTTCCCCACGGAAGGCCCGGTGCCCTGTCACCCATCACTTGACTGTGTGTACGGCTGGTTACCGGCCTCTCTGGGCCCGGCAGTCCTTATCCTGAGACCTCCTTGTCTTTTTTGCTTTAAAATTATTTTTATTATTAATTTTTTTTAATGCTTGTTTATTTTTGAGAGAGAGACAGACACAGTGCAAGCAGGGGAGGGCAGGAGAGGGAGGCACAGAATCTGAAGCAGGCTCCAGGCTCTGAGCTGTCAGCACAGAGCCCGACGCAGGGCTCGAACCCACGAACCGTGAGATCATGACCTGAGCGAAGCCAGTTGCTTGATGGCCTGAGCCACTCAGGTGCCCCAAGGGAGAAAGAGAGTCTTAAGCTCATCTCAGAGCCTGATGTGGGGCTCGATCTCATGACGGTGAGATCACTACCTGAGCCGAAATCAAGAGTCAGCCTCCCAACCGACTGAGCCACCCAGGGGCCCCGTTTTGTTTACTGTTGTGTTGTCATAAGTTTGGAGATCAGGAAGCGTGGGGGCTGCGGGTTTGCTGTTGTATTTTGGACCGTGTTGCCTCTTGAGGGTCCCTGGGGACTGGAGCGACCCGTTCGGTCGGCTTGTTAACGTCCGCAGGGACGCCAGGCAGGAGGGGAGGGCTCGTCGGGGACAGGGCCCTGCGAGCCACGTCCCGCCTTGCAGACCGTGAACACGGGACGTCTTTCCTTGTATTTAGGTCTTTTGTAAGCTGTGAGTTTCACGCTTCCTGTGTTAAATTTATCCCCACGTATGTTACGTAAGTGGAATTTTGAGGCTGTCACAAGCGCACAGAAATAGAGCGGACTGTTGCGCGTCGGCGTTTGCCCTGTGGCACCCGCTCGCTCTGCGCCGAAGGCCTCCCTGGGGTCGTCCTGCTGAGAGCGTCACTCCCCCTTTTCCCGCCTGGACACCCCTCACTTCGTCCACTCGCCTCCTCGCCCTCCAGGACGGTCCTGAGCGGATGTGGCGAGCAGCCCCGCTCTTGCTTTTGACCTTGGGGAACATCTGGTCTTCCTCCACCTTGTGTGATGGTCCTTGGGGGTCTGGGGGATGCACACACCGCCCGACTCCGGCAGCTCCCTTCTGCGCCCTCTGCCGCGCGACTCCGTTTACCCTGGGCCGCGTGCAGACAGGTCCCTTTCCAGTCCCCGACCGTCCACACCATGGTGCGCTCGGCACCTCAGGAGCAGGTCGTTTCTTAACCATTCCCCAGCTGGTGACACGCAGGCCAGCCGGGCTGTCCCCACGGGCAGCCTACACTTAGAGCACAGTTTCGGAGCCGCTGCCCCCGAGCGTGTGGTTGGAGGGGGAGCGTCAGGTGGGGCATGGGGGCCGGGAGCTGGCCTGTCCTCACCCCTGGGCCCTGTGTCCACCCTGCTGCCGTCCCGGGGCAGTCAGGACGCGGGCCGTGTCGCAGCACAGCCGCTGACCGTGGTTTCTGGGTAGGAGCGGAGGCAGCACGGACAGCGAGGACGAGGACGACGAGGAGGACGAGGAGGACGCGGACGGCCATGCGGACGGCAGGGGGACCGGGCCCCCCCGCCACCCCAGTCCTGGCCCTCAGCCTCCAGGTGGGTGACCCTGCGGGACCGGGTGGGGTGGGGCGCACGCGGGGACCCGCCTGCCACCATCACCTCGCCCCCCTCCTGCCACCCCAGCCCCGGCCCCCAGCCTCTGGGTGGGTGGGTGACCCTGCGGGGCGGGGCGCACACGGGGGCCCACCTGCCGCGCTCACCTTGCTCTCTGCCCGCCCCTGCCCAGGCCCCAGCTGGACAGCCACCTTTGACCCAGTGCCTACAGACGCCCTGACCGGCCCCCGGGACTCAGAGGAGAAGGAGCCGAGCTCGGGGCCCCTCGGCGCTCCTCGGGATCCCTCCGCCCTGCAGCTCAGGTGAGGCCGCGGCGGGTGCCCGGCCCTGGGCCCCTCGGGCTGGGGCGCTGACCCCAGCTGGCCCTTGAGCTGCTTTCCTCGCCCCCCAGGTCTCAGGACCCCGCGTCCCCCCCAGCACCTCAGGAAGCCACAGTTGGCAGCACAGTGGCGGAGTCCTCAGGTGAGCGTCTCCTGCCCAGCCCCGCCCGCCCCGCTGTCCCCTGGCCTGGCTCAACGCCTGGTCCTCACTGAGTTTGGGCCTCTCTCTGCACAGCCCCCTGCCAGACCTTGGTCAGCTTCGGGGACCTCCAGGCCACCCTCAGAGGGACACGCTCCAGTCCCAGCTCCTTGGACAGGTGAGCAGCCCAGCAGCCGGCGAGGCAGACGGAGCCCGGCCCCGGGGTGGGTCCTGCCCCGGAGCTGCTCCGAGCACTGCCAGGTCAGCCCTGCCGCCTCGGGGCCTCACGGCAGCTGGGGTGCGCTGCTGCGCCTGTGCCCACGTGTGGGGGCCACAGGGGACCGCGGGGGCCCCCCAGAGGGGGCAGGCGGGGCGCAGAGCTGGCCTCGAGGGGTCTTCCGACGGGTGGGACCACCCTGGGCTCTGCACCCCTTCCCTCCTTAGGGGTGGGGGGTGCACAGGGTGTCGGTGTGGGAGCCCCGCTGCTAACCCGCCCTCCACACACAGTGCAACCGGAGACCCTGCTACCTCTGTCCCAGCCCCCGCGGCCTGCCAGCACCCCCAGACCACAGAGGGGGAGAAGAGCCCAGAGCCCGCAGGGCCCCCCCAGAGCCAGAGGTGAGCGCGGTGCGGCCTCCCAGGGCAGCTGGGCTCACGCCGGGGAGGCACTGACCTTCCTGCGTCCCTCTCCTCTGACAGTGCCCGGGCCCCTACACCGCCTCCGACGCCCAGCGGCTCTGCCCCGGGAGGGCCAGCATCCCTGGGCTCCCAGTGAGTGGCGAGGGCTGGCTGGGCAGCAGGTGGGCCGGGGCTGGGCAGGCGGGGGGCTGCGGTGGGGGTGGGGGCAGCAGACCACTCACACGGGTCTCTCTCTTGGTTCCAGGTAGCTGCCTGGGCCCCGGGGGTGGCAGCCGAATCCTCCGTACTCCACGTGGACCCGGCCCGAGTGGGGGCAGGGCAGGCCCCACGATGGCCCTGTTGCCCCAGCACCCTGTCCGCCCCCTATCTGCCCCCACGTTCTCTTCTCTGGACTCCCAGGAGCCTGGTGCCAGGGAGATAGGCCCCTACCCACCCCCATTTGCACTGAGAAAAGAAATTATGGAGTTTTGTCTCCTAGAATAAAGATACAGAGTTGAGTAGAGAGAGAGAGAAGAGAGAGAGAGAGACATATATTATATATTATAGAGAGAGAGTGGGCGGGTGGAGAGCCAGGAGGAAGCCAGGCGGGCGGGACAGCGGGTCCGACCCTCATCCCACCCCAGGACATCGCCCCCTCCCCTCCCACACGCCCCCAGCCTCCCGTGCGGATGCCCACACCCACACTCGGCTCAGGGCTGCCTCGGGGGAGGGCCCGAGTGGGGGCCGTGCCTTTGCCCAGACCCTTGCCCTGGACCCTGCACTTTGACCCGGGCTGGGGGCTGGAGGAGCCCCCCCCCCAACCCTGCTGCCTCTGTGGGAGCTAGTGGTCCCCGTCCGAGGGGGTATCTCAGGGGACATTCCCGTGGGGCCCTGATGTGCTCACTGAGACCCCTGCACCTCCCACGGACCCTGCGGTGGAGGGTCGGCAGGGGTCTGGCTGGGGTCCCCTCCCCATGCCCGAGGGTCTGGGGTCCAGCCCAGCTGCCAAGTGACCTTGTCCCAGCTCCCCCTCCCCGGCTGGCGTGAGTGTGTGTGTGTCGTGCCCAGCTTCTATTTCATATTGCAAATATAAATAAATACATACGGTTTAAGATTCCTGCTGAGACCCTGAGTTCTGGGGCCCGGGGAGGGGCAGCCCGAGCTCCTGGACCTCCTTGTGCTGCTGAGGGTGGGGTCCCTTGTGCTCACACCGGGAAGGGGTGCTGGGGGGCAGCGTGGACAGGGCTGGGTGGGTGACCTTGCAGAAGTGATGTCCCCGGAGCCTCATCCCCTGCGGTGGAGCAGAGGGCATCCAGGGGTGGCCAGCCGACCAGACTCGGTGGGCACCCAGTGGCTCGTGCCTTCCGAACCAGAAGGGAGGGACGGGCGGCACACCTCCTCGTGTGCACGGGGCCTTTGTCCCGACAACTTCCACAGCTGCAGGTCAGCACAGCAGTGATGGCCTTGCACAATTCTTGACCTTGACACGTGTTTGCTCCTTTGGGATGTGCCAGGAGGCTGGTGTGAGAGCCGTGCAGGGCACAGGGGCGGGGAGAGGGGGGCTTCCGGGTCCCAGGTCCTGGGCAGGAGCTGAGGACCGCGTGTGGCAGGGAGGTCAGAGCGCAGGAGGAACCCCCGGGCAGTCTTATGGGGGACCCTGGGCGGGCAGGTGCAGAGGGAGTTTCCATCTGGGTGGTCCCGCTGTCCCAGGCGGGGTGATGGGGCTCCTGTCCCCTGCCCCAGTCCCAGGGAGTCCCAGGCACCGGGGGGGGGGGGGGGGGACTGTTGGAATCCTGCCCGGTTCCTCCTGGGGAGGGTGGGAGGGGCACGTACAGCCACACGCCCATCCCCTCCCGGCAGGGCCTGGGGTGTGGGGTGGGCAGGCAGGTCTAGTGGGGGAGGACAGGGTGCTGTGGGGTGGAGGGACCCCTGGGTCCCAACAGGCCCCTTATCGGCGGTGCCAGGTGAGGCCATCCCCAGGGTGGGGGCAGCATCTCCCTGGGCCCTGTTATCAGTCCCAGAGTCCACAGGACGCTCCTCGGGTTAACGTATAACCACACGCTGTCCCCTCCACCCCCAAAGCCACCCGTGCCCACATAGGCACCAGTCGGGAGCTCATAGGCCGACATGGACGCCTGGGAGGAGGATCTGTCCCCAAAGCGTTGCTTCTCAGGCCAAGTAAGGGATGCAGGGTGTGGGGGGGTGTCTGGCCTGGGCAGCCTGGAGGACGGGGGTGGGGGGGTCCTGGAGATGCCGGGTGGGGTGGGACGTCCTGGGCCCTGAGCAGCCCCCACGACAGCGTGGCTGGGTTCCGGGGTGCAGGGTGGAAGCCCTCACACCCAAGCCCTTGTCCCCCAAAGCAGCTGCACCTGTGCCGGGGGCTGATCCCCTTCCTCCTCAGCTGTGCCGTCTACTTCCTCCTCTGGATCCCCGAAGACCAGCCGTCCTGGTTCAGCGCCCTCGTCAAGTGCCTGCCAGTGCTGTGCCTGGTGGTGTTCCTGCAGGCTGCGGGCCCTGGCCGGGGCCACCGGGCGCTCCTGCAGGCCGCCCTCCTCTGCTCGGCCCTGGGGGATGCCTGCCTCATCTGGCCTGAGGCCTTCCTCTACGGTGAGCACAGGGCACAGGCTCTTGCCCTGGTGGGACTCTTGTTCCCCTGAGGGGTCGGGCAGCTCTCCCTGAGCAGAGGTGCGCGGAGGGGCAGAGGGGCTGCATGGGCTGCAGTCTTGAGTAGCTGGTCAGGGAGGGCCTCACCAAGAAAGTGGCATCTTGGAGAGGGTGCAGGAGCCATCTGAGGAAGGATGGTCCGGTGGGACCAGCAAGTGCAAAGGCCCTGGGGTGGGAAGGTGCTGGCGAGTCCAAACAGGTGGATGGGCGGGTGGGGCCAATTGGGGAGCAGAGCAAGGCGGGAGTCGGCAGAGACTTCTAGGCAGAGCGAGGATGGATGCGGTGTGTTTTAAGGTCACTCTGGCGCGCAGGGAGAAGGGGAGGCGGATGAGGATGCGGGGGCCAGGGTGGAGGCTGGCCCCTGGGGCGGGTCTTTCCCTCTCGATGGCGCTGCAAGTCGGCCACACGGGGCACGGGCCCACCGGGCACCCCCGCCCTGTCTCCCCCAGGCATGGCTGCCTTCACCGCGGCTCACCTGCTATACCTCTGGGCCTTCGGCCTCACGCCCCCGCGGCCAGGCCTCCTGCTGCCCATCGCCCTCGCCTTGCTGCTGCAGCACGGCCTCCTGCTGCCGCACCTCCCCCCGGGCATGGCCCTGCCCCTGGTGACCTACTCGCTGGTGCTGGCCGCCATGCTGTGGCGCGGCCTGGCCCGGGGCGGGAGCGCCCGCTGGGGGGCCCTGCTCTTCGCGCTCTCGGATTCCGTGCTGGCCTGGGACGCCTTCGCCCAGCCCCTGCCCCACGCCCGCCTGGTGGTCATGACCACCTACTACGCCGCGCAGCTCCTCATCGCCCTGTCAGCCTTCCGGAGCCCCAGCCTCAAGTCCCACTGACCGGGGCTCAGCCGAGCAGCTCCGGGCCCCCCGCCCCCCCTGCCAGGCCCTGGGTGCCCAGACTGACTGGCCTGGCCAGAGAAGCCCCCCGGGGGCCAGGATCCTGGACTCCCGCCTGCAGGGGTCTGTCCGGTCGGCCCGAGACACATGAGAATCCACTGTGTCACCAAGTTCCCGCCCCCTCCCCTCTGGCCTGATTCTGGACTCCAGACCTGTGATGCGGGGACGCACCTGCCTCCCGCCTGCCCCCCACGTCCACCTGCCCCCTCCCCTCTGGCTCTGATCTGTCTTATGCCTGAGGGGTAATGGCGACATCGCCAGTATTTGGGGAGGGGGCCTGGGGGAGGGGTGCTCCCAGTAACAACAAACGGTCCTTTCTGTTTTTTGTTGTTGTTAACAATAAAACTATTTTATTTGTTTTTAAAAATACGATTCAGTGACATTAAGTACATTCACAGTGTTACACCCTGAGGTTTTTTTTAATTCTCATTCTTGGCGGTAGGAACTTTCACGGCGGGTGGGCCCCTCGTCCCACATGTTTGGGGTCCGATATAGTCATGCCGACCACGCGCAGGCCTGGTGCCCAGGGCCATGGGACGTGGGGTCCCCCCCCCCCCGTGTGCCAGGGTCAAAGTCCGCCCGCCCCTCTGGGGGTTCCAGACAGAGGGGACACCAAGGGGAGGGGCCTCCGGGGTCAAAGAGGGAGATGGCGGGGAGTCCCCTTGAAAGCCAGCACTCCCTGGTCAGGTTTGCGGTGAACGCCTCCGAGAGGGGAGGCCCCACCCCACGTGCTGAGCGTGCGCCCTGAAAACCCGGCCGCTCTCGCGCCCCGTGCTCCGCGCTGCGCCTCTAGGGCTTCTTACAGCAGTGGGGAGACTGCCACATGCTCTTAGGGACCCCCCGGGCCCATCCCTATTCTAAGTTTTCATTTATTTATTTATTTTTTAATTTTTAAATTTATTTTTGAGAGACAGCGTGAGCAGGGGAGGGTCAGAGAGAGGGAGACCCAGAATCAGAAGCAGCTCCAGGCTCCGAGCTGTCAGCCCAGAGCCCGACGCGGGGCTCGAACTCACGAACCAGGAGATCATGACCGGAGCCGAAGTCGGCTGCTTCATCAACTGAGCCGCCCAGGCGCCTCCGTATCTTAAATTCCACATATGAGTGAAACCACATGTCTTGCTCTGACCTTTGCGCTTAGCATCATACACTCCAGTTCCACCCATGTCCTTGCAAGCGGCAAGATTTCATTCTTTGTCACCGCCGATATTCCATTGCATAAACACACCACGTCTTCTTGATCCATTCGTCCGTCGATGGACATTTGGGCTCTCTCCATACCCAGGCTGTTGTCGACAGCGCTGCCGTAAACATTGGGGTGCCTGTGCCCCTTCGAATCAGCGTTTTGGTGTTCTCTGGGCCCAGCCCTATTTTTCAAATCTTCCCCACCTTCGGGCCAGGGTCACCACTCACCACAGGGAAGGCTCTGGGCCAGATAAGGCATGCGTGCTGTGGCGCAGCCCCGGGCAGGCGGGCGATCTGGGGGGCTGTGCCCTGCTCTTCACAACCTCAACCGTGTGGGCCAGCGGTGCCCCCATCAAGCCCCTGCCTCATGCCCCGCTGCCCAGGTCCTGGGTGCTCTGGCCGCCATCAAGGGCAGGGGGGTGATGTGAGGACCCTCTCTCTGTCCCCTATGAGAGCGCCCCATGGAAAGTGCTAAGGAGGGAAATAACCGGCCTCCATCTGAAGAGTGTCTTCAAAAATGTTTTAAGAGAGAGCGAGCGAGAGCACGAGCAGGAGTGGGGCAGAGAGAGAGAGAGAATCCCAAGTAGGCTCTGTGCTGTCGGCACAGAGCCTGACTCAGGGCTCGAACTCACGAACCGTGTGTGAGATCCTGACTTGTGCCAAGATCAAGAGTGGGACCCCCAGGGCACCTGGGTGGCTTAGTCTGTGAAGCGTCCGATTTCGGCTCAGGTCGTGGTCTTGCGATTCTTGGGTTCGAGTTTTGCATTGGGCTCTGTGCTGACAGCTCAGGACCTGGCCCGGAGCCTGCTCTGGATTCTCTCTCTCTGTCTCTCTCTCTCTGTCTCTCTCTCTCTGTCTCTGTCTCTCTCTCTCTCTCTCTCTCTCTCTCTCGCTGTCTCCCCCTCCCCCAAATAAAGAAACGTTCAAAAAATTAAGAAGAAAAAAAAGGGTCTGGCTCCCAAGAGGACTGAGCCACCAGGTGCGGCCTCAGTGTGCCCGTACATAACCTTGTGGGGGTGTAAGGGGGGGTGCGGGAGGCCACTTAAGAAAAATTAAGTGTGCACATGAATGGTTCATGGCACGTTCACAGAGTTGTGCAATCACCACAATCAATTTGGAGCCTTCATCACCCCAAAAAGGGACCCGTACCTTCCAGCACCTTCCACACACACACACCCCCCCACCATTCACCCCTTCAGCCCACGGTGACCACCAGCATAATCCGTCTCTGGTGCGTTACCGATCCCTTGGGATTTGGGTTGTTTCCGGCGTTCCCCAATGACACGTAACTGGGATTCTCCTCCATTCCAGCGTGAGGGGTCCCCCACACCGCCGAGCAAGTCCCCACACCTGCTGGAGCCCTCCAGTTCAAGTCCGTTGTGATGCAGTCTGGCTGGAGGCCCTGTCACAGCCCGTGGGTGAGGGCTGGGTCCCAGGGGACGGCCCCACCCCTCCCAGAGGCCCATCCAGACCCAGGTGGTCACCTGGGCTTCTGACCATCTGCTCCGCTGCTGATCGGAGGTCCCCACGACCCCCTCCTGGGTTTGATTAATGTGCTAGAGCAGCTCTCGGAACTCAGGAAAGCATGTCCCTTGCCAGCTCTCAGATTAAGGATGAAAGGGACCCAGCTCGGGAGCAGCCGGATGGCAGAGGTGCTCATGGGCAGGGATGTGGGAAAAGACGTGGCTTCTGTGCCTCTCCCTGAACCTCCAGGTGCCCGCCGACCTGGCAGGCTGATGCTTATTTAAAAAATTTTTTTAATGTTTATTTATTTTTGAGACAGAGAGAGACAGCGTGTGAACAAGGGAGGGTCAGAGAGAGAGGGAGACACAGAATCCGAAGCAGCTCCAGGCTCTGAGCGGTCAGCACAGAGCCCAACGCGGGGCTCAAACTCACAAACCATGAGATCATGCCCTGAGCCGAAGCCGGATGCTTAACTGACTGAGCCACCCAGGCGCCCCTAATGTTTATTTTTTAGAAATTACTTTTGAGGTGCGTTGGGGGGCTCAGTCGGTTAAGCATCCCCCTCTTGATTTCAGCTCAGGTCACGATCTCACGGTTCGTGGCTTCAAGTCCCGTGTCGGGCTCTGTGCGGACAGCTCGGAGCCTGGAGCCTGCTTCGGATTCTGTGTCTCCCTCTCTCTGACCCTCCCCTGCTCATACTCTGTCTCTCTCTCAAAATAAATAAATATTAAAACGTTTTTTAAAATAAGAAATTACTTTTTTCCCACATGTTTTATTTATTTTGGAAAAGAGAGAGTCCCAAGCAGGCTCCGAGCTGTCAGCACAGAGCCCGACACAGAGCTGGAAGTCATGAACGGTGAGATCATGACCTGAGCCAAAATCAAGAGGTGGATGCTTAACCAACTGAGCCCCCCAGGCACCCCAACTTCCTGCTTTCCATATTGTAGTGTGTGTGTGAGATGTTACACCGGGGAAGGGGAACAACGCTCACAGGAGACCCCTTATACTATTTTTCACAACTTCCTGGGAGTCGCTAATAATTTCAAAGTAAAATCTTTAAAAAAAATTTAGAACTTTGTTCATCAACAAAACAAAACAAAAAACCCCACCAAAGATATTTTTCTTCCTTTTTCCTCTTCCTCTCCCTCTTCCTTCCCTTTTGAGACATTCCAGTCCTGGAGCCATTTGGCGGACCGAGCCGCGCAGGCGTCTGGTGGTGGCTCACGGCAGGGTCAGAGTTCAGGCAGGGTGAGGAGGGTGTTGGGGGAGGGGCAACTTCCGGTGCAGGGTCAGCGAGAAGGAGTGAGGAGCTGGTGGCGGGAGGGGAGCGGGTCACGTACTGGAGGCCTGCCCGCGTGCGGTGCACTCAAGCTAGACCCACGCTCTCAGAGAAAGGAGCCGATAATCCAGAGAGAAAAGGCGAATGAGCCACAGGTGAAAAGATGATAACACTGCTCATTAGACAATGCAAGTCAAGACGGTGAGATTCCACTGCCCGCCCCTCAGGCTGGCGACCATCAAAGAGGAAACTCGGAAGTGCTGGTGAGGAGGGAGACATGGGGGGCCCCTCCCCACCCCCGGGGCACCGTTGGTGTGAATGTGGAATAGTTCAGCCACTGTGGAAGACAGCAAGGCGCTTCCTACAGCAACTAAGCACAGAATTACCATACGGCCCAGCAATCCCACGTCCGGAGATATGCCCGAAATAATTCAAGCAGGGGCTCAAAGGGATATCTGCACACCCAGGTTCAAAGCAGTGTTATTCACATTATCCGAGAGGCGGGAGCGCCCCAGTGTCCGTCAGCGCGTGAAGGAACAAGCAAAATGTGGACTATTCTGTGTCCATCCATGTGGTCGGTGTCGGATGGTCCCCAGATCTCACTGATGACCCTCCACTCCTCCACCACACTTCACAGAAGCCTCCTGGGGGTTCCTTGCAGAACCGATGGGTGCTTTCTGGGATTTGTGGACGAGCTTGTGGTGGGCGAAGGAACCAGGGCCTGTCTGGCGTCCTGCTCCTAACAGGCCCAAGTTCCCCCGTGGCAGCCCCCACCCCAGTCAGATGCTTCAGGGTGGAGGCTCAGACCCCCGCTCCATCACCCCGAGAAGCGGGGTCCCTGAGGGCCCAGGCCCTCAGATACCCCTCCACGGGATCCAAGCGTCTCCAAGGAGAGCACCCACATGGAACTCACAGCACCTCAGAGACCTGAACTGCGGTGCGTGCCCTTGACCCCCGACTTTTTAAGAATTTTCTTCATGTGGGCTGAGCAGGACAGAGTGCAGCTCCAGGAAGACCCTCTGCATGTCTACGGGTGACAAATGACCCTCCCTAGGGATGACCCTACCGACAAGAAAAAGAAAGGTCATTGCCTGTGTGCCTGGAGCTAGCATAAGGGAGTACCACCGACGGAGGCTTGAAGCAGCAGTTCCGGAAGCTGGAATTCTGCAGTCAGGGTGTTGATCACACTCTCCGTGGAGCCTTGAGAATCTCTCCTTGCCTCTTCTAGCTTCTGGAGATTTGCTGGTGATCTTTGGCATTCCTTGGTTTGAAGCCACATCACGCCCATCTCTGTCTCCGGCTTCCCGTGGCATTCTTCCTGTTTGTGTGCAAATGTCTCTCTCCTTCTGAGGATACTGGAAGGGCTCCTGGGTTTAGGGCTCATTGTAACCCATGTGACCTCATCTTCCCCTGGTTACATCTGCGATGACCCTATTTTGAAATAAGGCCCGTTCACAGGCACCGGGGTTAGGATGTGGACATGTGTTCTTCTTGAGCGACGCAGCACAATTCAACCCGCAACAGTCACCGGGTTGAGGATTAGCAAAGACCACTCCCCACTATGAGGCTGGAGTAGGAGGTGGTTAGTGAAGGGGGCTCCGGTGGAGCCCTCTGGGAGCTGACACTCCCATGGCCTTGGTGAGACGCAGGGCAGTGTGACCGGTGACAGGTGGTCATCTGGCTCCAATGAGGAGAACAGGAAATGAGGACCACCGAAGGTGGAGGGCCCCGGACTGACCTTCCGTGCTAGGCTTCTAGCTTCTGGGCCCTAGTTCTAGAGAACCACGTCCTCAGCAACCAGGTCTGTCCAGGGGTGGTGCAGGTGCTCAGGGCTTTGGAGATGTTGACCACGCCCCCTCTCTTAGTGCCCAATCCAGCGACAAACTGAAGGACGCAGGGCCACACCATGAGTGCTGTCATCCAGATCTAGACGGCTCCTCTGGGTCCGGACCATCCACCCTACACCTGCGGGGTCCTGTGCTGTGAGCCGGGTTTCACCAGTGAGATCCTGAACGTCTCTGGGACATAGGTCATGGTTGGGGGACTGGAAAGAGGGCCCAGTACACCTTCACTATCCGGGCGAGGAGTGGAGTCATAGTGATACCCAAGTCTTTGACATGCCCACAGGGGAGACAAGCCAATTCTGGGCTTGCAGGAAGGCGCTGCTCTGGGCCTCTTTCCAAGGAACTGGACAGTTCATTTGAGCTCAAGGGAGGGAGCCCTGTTGCTAGGGAGTGTCTCTCCTTAGCAACAGGGATGGGCAATCACCACGTATTCCTGATCTGCCTCCGAGATTCAGAGCTTTAGAAGACAAGAAATACCCTAAAGTATCCACGTCCAACTTTCTGATCTCCAGACTCAGTCAGCCAGCTCCAAATTTGGCCTCACTCCAAAGACTCCATTCACCCTCCACCTACTGGGTCCCCCCGGGCTAGGAGGATGTGACAGGTGGGAGACTCAACATCATGGACACTCCACTGGAGGAGGGGGGCCTGGGAGGCATTCACCAAGTGAGGATGCCTACAGGTGCTCTGGGGCAAAGAGCAGGTGTGAGGAGCATTTCCAGGAATCCCCCTCACCTCCCTGCTCCAAACATGGTCATGGATTTGCACAAGGAAACTGCTGTGAAAGGTCCCCACAGACGCCCAGTCTCAGCTCTACATGTACCGGGTCCAGTGGGCCCCTGGGAGACATCCCCAGGGACAGCAAGACCCCCAGGCGCATCCGGCCAACCACACAAGCCTGACCAATGACGGTTGCTATACAGTGCAGACTCTGGAGCCCGGGACCCTGTACACCTGTGGGCAGACAGGAGCAATGTGACCAGTGATGCGCGGAGCGTCCTTGCATCCACAGGTGAGATGGGTCCCCTTCGACCTGGTGGGAGCTGGGGTGGGGCCTCAAGGCAATGGGAGGGGAGTGGACTCCAAATCCCATCAGGCCATGGGGTCATGCCTTGCTAAGCTGCAGTGGTAGAGAGCCCAAGGGCTCATGGGAATTGTAGTCTGAAGGGATCCATTGCATGTTCATTTGGGGAGGACAGAAAATGAGAGGTGAAAAGGTGTCTTGGTTTTGGGAAGAAGAAGATGGACTAGAGACCCCCGACCCCCAGAACTTCCAGTCATTAGCTCTGGAGGAGGCTGATAGGGTCACACAGGTGGTTGGTGATAGGAATGAACAGAATCAGGAAGCCAAGAAACATACCTTGAAAAGCCTTCTGGACTCTGGAGGTCTTAGGGGTGACCCGAGAACAGGGGCGCCCGGGCGGCGCAGTCGGTTAAGCGTCCAGCTCCGTCTTGGCTCAGGTCATGATCTCATGGTTTGTGGGTTCAGGCCCTGTGTCCAGCTCTGCACTGACTGCGTGGAGCCTACTTGAGGTTTCTCTCTCTCTCTCTCTCTCTCTCTCTCTCTCTCTCTCTCTCTCCCTCTCTCTCTGCCCCTCCCCTGCTCGCACACACCTCAAAATAATAAATAAATATCACAAATAAATGTGGCTATGATTTATCAAGTGTTTTAATTTTTTAATGTTTTTATTTATTATTGAGACAGAGAAAAACAGAGCATGAGCGGGGGAGGGGGAGAGAGAGAAGGAGACACAGACTCTGAAGCAGGCTCCAGGCTCTGAGCGGTCAGCACAGAGCCCGAGACCTGAGCTGAAGTCAGACCTGAGCCGAAGTCGGCCACTTAGCCGACTGAGCCCCCCAGGCGCCCCTATCAGGTGATTTTAAAGGGCCGGCCCTCATTCTGAGATTTCATAGGTACAAAGACATTTCTTACCCACGTATACTGATAAGCAGATGTATCTGCTCTTTTACAGCTGGGGAATCTGAGTCACTGTGAGTTTAAGCCAGTTGGTCAAGGTCACAGGTGGACCGGGGCAGGGCGGGCGAGGCAAATATGCAAATACTAACAACAGTTTGGCGTGTTGTGACCGAACCAGCACGGGTCGGACCCAGTGCGGTCCATCTCTGACTGCATCCCAAGGGCGGGGAGAAGGGTGCGCCTGGCAGGGGGGCGGTGGGGCACATATGCAAAGTCCAGTGATGGAGTGATACCCACGGTGGAGGCGGGGAGAAGCGACGGCGCCTGAGTCAGGGGCAGAGCCCACTGCAGGCCAGGGGGTTAGGCCCAGCCTGGTGGCCTGGTCTGTCCCGTTGACAGACGGAGCTGTCTCTGTCCCAGGGCTGGCAGGGCCGACCATCCAGGCCCTGCCCTGGGCATCCATGGCGGCGGCAGTGGGGAGGCAGCCCCTTACCCAGGCTATGTGTGGGGGGCAGTGTGAGGGGAGGCAGACGCTGGAGGGCAGGGGAGACCCCATGGCCAGGGAGGGGGAGCAGGAGCGCAGGAGCCCAGCAGAGTGAGGACCAGGGCTGAGGGGCGGGGCGGGGAGCCTGAACTTCCTCCTCCTCCCTTCCCACCCCAGCCTGTGGCCTCACCGCTGCCCTGGAACTCAAAAGGGGAAATTCTTGTGTTTAAAGTCCAGCAGGTGGAAAGTCAAGGCTGGGACACCTGGGTCCCTCGGCGGGGTCTGGAGACATGATGGGGTCCGCAGGGGGCCTCGGGGCCTGCGGGAGCCTGGTGCTGCTGGTGAGTGCTCCCAGACCGGGTGGCCAGTGGGGTCCTGAGTAGGGCCTGATGGAGTCCTTGGGAAGGAAGGTGGCTTCTGGGCTGTCTGGGAGCTTCACACCTGGGCTCTCAGGTACTGCGTCCGCGGTGGGAGTGAGCTCGGGGCGGGCCAGACCTGGGTGTGTGCAGAGAGACCTGAGGCCTGCCCCAGCCCCTCCTCCCTCAGACCCAG
>PISW01008299.1:0-16910 GCA_004023785.1 Mungos mungo
GAGGCTCTGTCCACAACCCCTCTTGCAACATGGCAGCTTGTTTCTTCAAAGCCAAGAAGGGAGAAAATCTCTACAGTGAGTTTGGTAGCATGACAGAATTTTACATACGTAACCATCCTAGGAGTGACATACCATTTCCTTTGCCATATCTGAGTGGTTAGACGCGCGTAACGGGTGGTGTCCACACTAGAGAACAGAGAATTATAGCAAAATGTGAACACCAGAAGACAGGATCTCTGGGAGCCTCAGTACTAGAGCTTTGTTCCAGTAAAACTTGAAAAAAACAAGTGGTGGGCTGAACATAGTCTGCTGACCCCTGGAATACTGAAAGGTGTAGAAGACATTCTTTAAGAGAGAGAAATTCGTAGAATAGAGAGAAAAAGATTGGTCAGAGCCAGAAGGGCTACGTAGAGGGTTCTCTTTCTTCCTCTCTCTCTCTCCCTTGTTCCCTCTTGTGCTTTTTTCTGATAAATAAACTTAAAAACACTTAAAAGTAAGGTAGACTGGGATTCTGTTTGAATACAGTGATCACTGGATACAGTTGTTACTGGAACTCCCAAGTAAATTTATTTACTTATTAAAAAAATTTTTTTAATGTTTATTTTTGAGAGAGAGAGAGAGAGAGAGCTAGTGAGCGAGCAGGGGAAGGGCAGAGACAGAGAGGGAGACAGAATCTCAAGTAGGCTCTGTGCTGACGGCACACAGTCTGATGCAGGGCTTGAACCCACAAATTGTGAGATCATGACCTGAGCTGAAACCTGACGCTTAACCAACTGAGCTACCCAGGCGCCCCCAGAGCTCCAAGTGAATTTAAAGGGAAGGGTCTTCATAGCAAGATTTCTGCAGTTTTGACTTTAACTTAAACCCACCTGGTACAATTTCAATAGAAACCGTGGTCATTTTCTTCATGATTTTGAAAACAATGCTAACATTTATGATGTGATTATCACAAATCAGGAATTGAGCTGTTCAGCATGAATTCTATGATTTAATCAACATTCCCGTCATATTTACAATATTATCATTCCCATTACAAAGACGAAGAAATGGAGCTTGAGTCAATTTAGCACCACAAAAAGTAGCGGAATGAGGTATGACTTAGTCTGTCCTCAGAGTCCAGACACATATTTTTATCTGAACTCTAAAGGAAAGCCTTTGAAGGGTTCTACACAGAGGTGGTGTCATTAATGTGACTGATGTTTGTGAAATATCAGCTCTGGGTGAAGAGTGGACTGAAGGTGGGTGTGTGTGGACTGGATGCAAGGTAGGTCCAGGGCAAAGATGGCGGCAGCCTGGGGAAGGCAGTACTCTGGAGGTACATCTGCCAAGACATTTTAGTGACAGAAGTGACACCACCACCCCCCTAATCTGCCTACCTCTAACTGTAACGCATTCTACTCTCTTCTTGTTCACAACCCTCTGGCCACACGGAGCTTCTCTGCTTCCTGCAAATGTGCTAGGCATCTTTCCAATCTCTGGGACACAGCCTGGGCCACTCTCTGTATCTAGAATGCCTTCCACTCTTTCCTTCTGTCAGGTTCCTCTGTTTATCTATCGCTTTGTCCTGCCTGGCCCCACACCACTCCCTTCAAATCTCACTTCCTTAGAGAACTTTTCCCTGATGCCCCGATCCAAGTATGGCCCGACCTTGGATTTTCTCTTGAGAAGCCAGTTCTTTTTCAGCCCATACTTGTTCACAATGTATTACATCTCCTTCCTTTGGAAGACAGGCTGTCATATTACACTTCAAGAAGTCAGGAAGCGTGTCCATTTTGCTCATCACCGTTAACATGGTGCTATCATGCAAAGTTCCTGATCACAGGCACTCAGTGACCATTTGTTGAGGAAATCAATGTCTGACTTCAGTGTCGGGACACTTACACCGTGCTAGCGCCTTTACATTTGCGGATTTTAGAGGAGCTCTCCTCTTCCAGCCTTCTAGAGTCGTCAAGTGTGACATATCCCACGTGGTCAGCAATGGTCCAGTGTCCGGCCCTCTCTCATCCCACACTCGTCCCGAACCCTGGCCCCAGGGTAAGAAGAATGTGGAGAAGGAAGAGTGCAGGAGGGGAAAGGGCGATGAGCTGTCTAGAAGCCGGTGAACTCTCATTTATGTGTGGTGATGGTATGAACAGACACGGGCCTTAGCAGAATAAGTTTATCAGTATGTAAAAAAGGCTTCAAAATAAAAATAAGCAAAAAAAAAAAAACCATACACAAAAAGGTGTGTGTGCACATGCGCGAGTGTGTGTGAAGTTCAAACATAAGATGTATGAAAATATATGGACCAAATGTCTCCGCGTAGTTAGGGGGGTACTTCCAGGAGTGAGGAGTGAGAAGGCAAAACAGGAACTTTTTTTTTCCTGTGGGCAATTACTATTTTTATAACAAAATACCATCAAATAAAACTGGAAAACATATCGATATACTTTTTACATAATCCCACCCCTACTAAGCCAATACGACAGATGTGGTGTAGGGGTTATAGCTATAAAGATATGCACCAACGGTTCTTTAGCACATTAAAAAAAACTGGAAGTGGTCTAAATGTCCAACAACAGATTGGATAAGATGGTGGGCTATTTAATATACATTAAAATTATGTTTCAGATAACAAGGATAGGAAAAATGTTCGTGTAGAATGTTGCATAAGCAAAGCAAAGTACGAAACTGTATTTATAGCATTATTCCAATGTATTAGGAAAGGGAGAAAAAAAAGAGAAAAAAGAACAAGGAAGATATATATGGGTAGGAAAAACCCCACTTCAATGAAACCTACCAAAATGTCATTTTAACAGCCATTTCGGATGATAAGATTCAGTAATTTTATGTTACTTCTTTATTATTTTCAGTTTTTCCTAATTCAAAATAATCACAAATTATGACTGGAGCACTGCAGATATTATTTGCAGCAGGTGTAAAAATAGTACATTGGTTCCTTTCTAGAAGGTAATTCTATTTGTATTCAGTGCTCACGCCGAGCGCTCCCGAGAATGCTGAGAGAAGGCCTTTCAGCTCCCATTTGTCCTTCCACCCATCTTATTTCTGAGAAGAAGCAGCATGTATTTCAAACTGATTGGGAATGATGTTTTCTTTGACCTGCGTATCATAACAATGGTGGTGCCTTAAGGAATGAAAGGATCTGCAATTTTTTTTTTAATGTTTTTATTTATTTTTGAGAAAGAGACAGCATGAGCAGGGGAGGGTCAGAGAGAGAGGGAAACACAAGATCTGAAGACAGGCTCCAGGCTCTGAGCTGTCAGCACAGAGCCCGACACCAGGGCTCAAACCCACGAACTGTGAGATCATGACCTGAGCCGAAGCTGGACGCTCAACCGACTGAGCCACCCAGGCGCCCCAGGATCTGCAATTAAATACACTTCAGGAAGGGGCGCCTGCATGGCTCAGTCAGTTATGCATCCGGCTTCGGCTAAGGGCATGATCTCACAGTTTGTGGGTTCAAGCCCCGCGTCGAGCTCTGTGCTGACAGCTCAGAGCCCAGAGCCTGGAACCTGCTTTGGATTCTATGTCTCCCTCTTCCTGCCCCTCCCCTACTCACACCCTGTCTCTGTGTCTCAAAAATGAATAAATGTTTAAAAAAATGTATTTCAGGAAGAACTATACTCTCAGTTGGAATTATACCTTCTACTTGTCCTTTCTTCAATGCCTGTGGTCCGGCTTTCTTGCACTAGACTCATGGAGAGAAAACTACCTACCACATTTTTGTACAGGTTTAGATATACTCTTAGAGAGTATAAAAGCAGGTCTTTTAGGGAGCATAAAATGAGCTACTAATCAAGAATTTCATTTTGGACTGTCACATTTAATTTAGATACCTACAGTGGGAGTTAAATTGGCCATTAAACCAATGAAAACTTCTACCTCGCCATATGGTCACTGTCAGGAAGGCCTAACAAATTTAACTCGAGATGATGTATGTTTTGTTGTATATAAGAAGTCTGAAGGAATATTTACCAAAATGTTTAAGCAGTCAGGTAGTTCCCTCTGGAAGTGGCAGAACACAGCATTAAAAAATAAGGCGGCTCCCATAAGCTAGATATGGAAATAAATGCCATTATATTATAAACATGTCTTCCAGATAGCTTATCAATGGAACGTAAAGTTAAAAAAACTTTTCAAATTCATCAACTATGGACAGCAACTATAAATTACTTTCCGAAAATGATCCAAATTCCCAATTCTTCTAAGCAACAACATACGGCACACACATAAATAAGGACATAAATTCCATATACTGAACACTGACTTGAGAGACCTTTCACACTTGTATTACGCACATATCTCACTTAAGGAATGTGATTTAATGCTAATGACTCTGTTGAGCCCCAGGACATTTCTGAAATCAAATTCCTTCTTGTGAAGAAAGTCATGCTTGGGGGCGCCTGAGTGGCTCAGTCGGTTAAGTGTCTGGCTTTTGACTTTGGCTCAGGTCATGATCTCATGGTTCGTGAGTTCGAGCTCCACACTGGACTCCACACTGACAGCACGGAGCCTGCTAGGGATTCTTTCTCTTCCTCTCTTTATGCCCCGCCCCCGCTCATGCTCTCTCTCAAAATAAATTAAAAAACTAAAAATAATTATATAGAAAGTCATGCTTGACTCAAATTAGACATAGGTCTCTATCATTTTTCTTCTCTCCTCTTCTCCCTCTGTCTGTCTCTTGGGAAACAATACAGAACAGATATTTCATTCATAAAAAAATTCAACATGTTGGTATTGCTTTTACGGCAACCATAGTCCCATTTATATACAGTCAAAGCATAAAATACTGTGGACTTCAACTAATTCTAAAACATAAACATTTTACTGACTAAAACTAACATATTTACAGAAAGAAAATGCAAAAGATACCTGTTTAAAAATTTTAAGGATACCCATTTAACACTCATTACAATTATTTTTACTTACGATCTGAATCTGTCTTCCATACTATGAAGTGAATCATCATTAATCTGCAGTACAACGAAAAGCATGCAAAAACCTAGACTGTTATTAAATCATTACACTCAGAGAAAAAATTAAAGTGCACAGAGAAGCTCACACTGGAATTAACTGATGTACCACTACCAGCTCTACTTTAAATTTCTTTCCTATGTTACTTCCCAAGCAAAACATATTCATTACATTCAAGGAGAAAGAAAGTATCGGATTGCATTTGGGTCCTTTCTTGCTTTTGTTAATGTAGATAGGGGAGTTCCGTATTGCAAGGTACACATTATACTTTGTATCCATGGAGTATCCGCGAACCCTCCTTGTTACATCAAGGTGTCATCAAATATGTAAAAAATAAACACGTCAGGCAATAAAGCAAAAACAAGACAATAAAAACAGTACAGTATTTACTGCTGTTTCTTTTATTTGTTTTCTTAAAAATTTTGAAATGCTTTCATTTATTTTTGAGAGCAAGAGAGAGAGCGAGAGCGAGCACGTGAGTGCGAGGAAGGGAGAGACAGGGAGGGAGGAAGACACAGAATCCAAAGCAGTCTCCAGGCCCCGAGCCGTCAGCACAGAGCCCGCCGTGGGGCTCAAACTCACAAACCGAGAGATTATGACCTAAGACTAAGGCGAATGCTTAACCGACTGAGCCACCCAAGCGCCCCCACTACTGTTTCCTTTAAAGCAAAAGTACTGTTAACAACTCTTTGCCGTTGGCTCAGAGAACAAGGCGATGTGCGTAAGAAGCTCTCGAAACAATGATCTCCCTCAGCGGTTATTTCTCTAAGAAGTGATAAGCCGTGTAATTTACAAGAAGAAAGCTACTGAATCCTTCAGAAAACACGACCTGGCGGTCTGTCGTCCGTGCAGAACAGCGAGGTGGCAGGAGTGCGCTGGGGAAGCCGGTCTTGGAGAACGTCACGTCAGCGAGTCCAGCTGCGCTTGGATGGTCTCCAGCTACCCATAAAGACAAAACGAGAGAACAAGTTGCTGAAAGGAGAGAAATGCTACGAAGGTTTGTTCAGAAACTCGCAAACAGAAGGGAAAGAATGTCAGTGGCAATGTGCATATTCACACAGCGAAAGATGAAGTGTGCAGAAAAGTTTTCTTCTTATGTGAAGATACTACAATTCATGCCTGCAATCTAAGTTTTCGGATTTGTAGAGGGGGATTTCTAAATACGGTTTGGGGGCGCCAGGATGGCTCAGTCAATTAAGCATCTGACTTGGCTTAGGTCATGGTCTCACAGTCTGTGAGTTTGAGGCCCATGTTGGGCTCTGTGCTGACAGCTCGGAACCTGGAGCCTCCTTGGGCTTCTCTGTGTCCCTCTCTCTCTGCCCCTCCCCTACTGGTGCATGCTTGCTCTCTCTCTCAAAAATATACAGACATTAAAAAAAAAAAAGCCTGGGCGCCTGGTTGGCTCAATTGGTTAACCATCCAACTTTGGCTCAGGTCATGATCTCATGGTTCATGGGTTCAAGCCCCGTGTCGGGCTCTGTGCTGACAGTTCAGAGCTTGGAGCCTGCTTCAGATTCTGTGTCTCCCTCTCTCTCTTTGCCCCTCCCCCACTTGTTCATTCATTCATTCATTCATTCATTCATTCTCTCTCAAAAATAAAAAAATATTAACTTAAAAAAGGCCTAAATACAGTTTTAAATATACTCAGCTGTTTTAAATTGTCACTACACAAGATTTTTAAGGTGGGGGAGAGGAACGGGGTGGGGTGTGTGTGTGCATCTCCCTGAATTACAAGGTCAGTATTTGGAAAGAAACATTAACATACACTCAGAGATAAATCTTTACAGGCCTGGCACCTCCCTTTGTCCTTGGGCCCAGAATTAAAATATTTAATGTTAAATGATCAAGTGCCGGTGTGGCTTGGTACCACACAGTTCATTCCTTAATGCTTTATGTTAAAGTAATAATCCTATTGCCTTAATTAAAACCATTTCCACTTTCTTTCTGATTTAGGTTGTCAGATTCTCTTCATCTCGGCAATGCTTCCTGCTGTGAAACATAAGGTGTTTACAAGGGATGTTTAAAGAACTTAGCGCCATAATTGGGCATTTAAAAATAAAGATTCATAAAAACGGAGGAAGCATGATGCAAAACCACACACGGTAGAAATTATTTAAAAAATACGGACCTTTTTATAGAAATCAAACAACTCCTCGTGACTGAATTCCACCAGAACTTTCTCCACGCTCTGCAAGGAAGGAAAAGAAGCAAGAATTCAGTTGTACACAATTTGCATTGCATTTTCCCCCTCTCTGGCCCCAGAAGATGCTCTATTATTCTGAGTGGTTTAAAAAAAATACTCATCTGCTCTACTCAACCCCACAGTTCCTAGAACTCACAGACGCACTTAATAATGCTCTACTTTTAGCCAAAGGTTTCAACTCTAGAGGGACATCTGTTCTTTAAAGTTGACTCCACAAAGGTTAATAAAATATAAGCCAGCAAGAGAACATTTTCATTATCTATTTTTTTTCCCAGACCGAGATCCACGAGATGGTATTTCATTTTTCTCAGCAGCCCATTTGAAATCGAGTAAATACCATTACACAAAGACACTGGAGGCGGCCTATCTGACTGAACTCATCTAGGCATTAATGCCTCCCGTCAGCACAGCTGCTGCCTCGAAGCATTAATCTAGCAGTTATGATCTTCACATGCTGAGACTGTTACCTTTTCTAATGTACAGACTCAGCAAAAGTTCGCAATTAACGTGACAGCTTCAAAGCGGAGACTGCGATGCGCTCCTTCCTCTTGCCCCAGATGTGACGGCCAACCGTCCTGGGTGCTGTGGGCGCTAACCCAGCCCACCCCAGCCTGCTCCGGGGTGACTTTGTAAACTGAGGCATCATCACTTTGAGTAGTTTCTGAAGATCAGCTAAACATGTCTTTATTTTTATTTATTTTTAAATTTAAATTCAAGTTGGTTAACATACAGTGTAGTCTTGGTTTCAGTTCCAGGGATTCATCTCTTACATAGGACACCCAGTGGTCAACGCAGAAAGTGCCCTTTGAATGCCCATCACCCATTTAGCTCATCCCCCTCATTTCTCCAACAACCCTTAGTTTGATCTCTGTATTTAAGAGTCTCTTATGGTTTGTCTCTTTACGTTTGGGAAGTGAAAGTTAATGAGGAGAGAAAGCCAAGAATGTGCTATCCACTCTGACCTGACGGGTGTGCTCACAGGACATAAAACGGGCACCAGGGAAAGCACCTGGGTGGCTCAGTCAGTTAATCGTCTGGCTTTGCCTCAGGTCATGATGTCATGGTTTGTGAGTTCGAGCCCCGCACTGGGCTCTGCTGGCAGCTCAGAGCCTGGAGCCTGCTTCGGATTCTGTGTCTCCCTCTCTGGCTGCCCCTTCCCCGCTCATGCTCTCTCTCACTCTCAAAAATGAGTAACATTAAAGAACAAAAGCAGGCACCAGAAACTGAAGAACTGGTCAAATGTTGAAAACAGACATTAATTCATGTATTTAATCACTTGTGATCATTTCTAACATTCTCTTAATTCTACTTCTCAATTTCTATGGCTACTTTTTCCCCTTTTCTTAATCTATTTTTTTTCCTGTCCTTTTTTTTTTTTTTTAAAGTTTATTTATTTTGAAAGAGACAGATACATCGCAAGCAGGTATGGGCTGAGAGAATCCCAAGCAGGCTCTGTGCTACCAGATATGTTCAGAAAATGGCATTTCCTTTGTCAAAAACGCTAAGGCAGAGAGGACCGAATTCCATACGTCTTCCTTTTCCCTTGTATCACTTACTAAGTAGTTAAGCTTTAAAATGAATGAAGACACAAAGCTACTTTAAAGCCTCATCCTTTAAATGATTTAAAAAAAAAAAAACAAGCAGTAGCCTGACACACATCGTTAAACCCCCACAGGGTGAAATCAGCATTGTCCAGCGCTCCCACAGTTAAAGGGAGAGGGCAGGCCTCAGTTTACCCTATGGAAAATCAAGACGAGCTCATTACTTTCTCCCCAGTCCAAATGTTAGGAGGGACTGAAGACTGAATTAGTTTGTGAACAACTGATTTGCTGTATCGATACCTACAGGCCGTGGCAAAGCTCGGCTCTTGTTTCCTGAATTCTGCTTTGTTTCAAGTATTGTTTTTCGAAAATGTCACACTGAGGAAAGGGAAGGAAGGTAACTTTGAAAACATACCTCTTAAAATAATAATAGGTAGCTAAAATAATGTGTGTGTGTGTGTGTATGTGTCTGTGTGTATACATATATGTATATATTGGGAGAGAGAAGTATATATTGTCTTGCTTTATTGAAATACTTAGCCCCAAGAAGGGAAAATGCTGATAACTGAGATAAAATATGCAAAGGACTTACACTGATGTCTGGTAGGTGTAATCACCGGCAGCCATTATCATTATCATTTCCCATTCAACCCGCAATGACTCAGGGAAGACCATGAGAATATGGGAGAATACTGGAATCGTTTCAGGTGTTTCATATCTGTGTGCTCAGAGATTATCCTTAGAATTTGAGAAGCTGTGTTTACCTAAAGGGTGGCCAAGGGCATCTGGTTTAGCAGGATCGTGATGGAATTTAGATGTGTGGGACCAAAAGGAAAGGGGGGCTGGCAAAGAGTCAACTCCCCACAATGTCATGCTCTGACATGAAACCTCACGAAGTCCAAGAACTCCAAATTCCAATCTCTGCTTCCGGGACATTACTGAAAGTATATTATCAAGAAAGGAGGACAGGTCACATTTATTTAATAGCTTGAGAGCTTTATTTTTGACATTAAATTTAGATGTATGGCTCATGGCCTCCATTTTTACTCCTGCTTTAGGTCCCACAAATATTAGGAATGGTTGTGGTCAAATCTTTCCTTGGACCACGACATTTTTCGGACAAAAACACACTCAGAGCTTTCTTTGAGGATATAATTAGAAAGTCACAAATGTGGTCTACCAAACCACAATCAACTCTCTAGCTTCACTGTTTACTCTGCAGAGAATGTATGGAAGGTTCTGTTCACTAAGGCAGCATGTTTTCAAACAACTTCTCTTTAGTTTCATGTCCAAACACAAATCAGTGGCAGTCCAGACCCAACGAGAATGTAAGAAATGTATTAACTTTAATGTGAGTTTGTGCTTGGATTGTCTAGCTCTGTAAACACTCTGAGACTCTGACTCAACTCATGGTTCATCAGTATCTTTGTTAAAGCAAGAAGAGAAAACAAAACAAATTCAAACACATCTTCTCCGCTATCAGTAGCAACTCTAACAACAGGCTTTCATGAGGATGCAGAAAACCCTGCCTACTCTAGTTTTATAGGCTGTATTTGACAACGGGTTTAATTATCCATGTGCTCCCTGTCTATCACTGTCAATAGATAATGAGACTTGACTATTTGGCCCTATTTCTCTTCCCCCGAGAGTCAGAAAGATAGTCTGGATAATGAAATGTAGCCTATTAGGTCATACTAAATAAGAAGAGAAATAAGTATCTTTGTGCCATAAAACTACGGTTCCAAATAATCACAATGTACTGTCATCTTGTCAATCATATATTAAACTTGAACTACGTATCTCTAAATCACCTGGTGAAACAAACTTAATATACATGTGTATTTTTCATATGTGTGTACATATATACACATCTTTAGATCATGCTGTCCCCCGCTTTTTACACAGTCAAATGTTTAGGAAAAAGTTTATGAGAATTTTATATCCTGTTCTTCCAGTAATCTGATACAAAGGATATTTTCATAAAAGGCAAACTGTATTTTAAAAGCATTAAAAAATGAGAATTCTAACAGAGTTTATACTGTCTTCCAGAGGAATAGAATAACTAGGTAAGTACTAAAAATTATTTCTGGAAGGGCTTTTCATTGCTTGTGTGTTTAACAGGCCTACCAAAGGATAGTGCTATTATCCAGGACAACTCATGGGTAACATTTACGAGATTTGGTGAAAAAAAAAAAAGAAGTAAATTTAGACATAAAGGAAGAAAATGACAGTAATACAATAATAGTAGCGGACTTTAGCAACCCACTTACTTCAATGGACAGATCATCTGGACAGAAAATCAATAGGAAACGCTGGCCTTAAACAACACATTAGACGAGATGGACTTAACTGACATATATAAAACATTCCATCCAAAAGCAGAATACATATTCCTCTCAAGTGCACGTGAAACAAGTTATAGAAAAGGTTACATGTTAGGTCACAAAACAAGTCTTAATAAATTTAAGAAGACTGAAATCATATCAAGCATCTTTTCCTACCATAAAGCTATTAAAATAAAATCAATGACAAGAAGAGACCGGAAAAACTACAAACATGTGGAGGCTAAACAACTTGATAATAAACAACCAATGAGACAACAGAGAAAGAATAAATAAATACCTCGAGACAAATAAAGATGGGACACAGGAAAAGCATTTTAAGAGGGAAGTTTATGGCAATACATACCCATCTCAAGAAAGAAGAAAAATTTTCAGACACTCTAACCTTACACCTAAAGGAACTAGAAAGAGAACAAGCAAAACCCCAAGTTAGTGGAAGGAAGAAAATAATAAAGATCAGAGTGAAAATACCTGAAACACAGAAAAAAAAAAGAATGAAACTAAAAGCGAGTTTTTTTGAAAAGATAAACAAAATTGCTAAACTTTTAGCCACACTCATCAAGAAAAAAAAGAGAGGGCCCAAATAAAAATCAGAAATGACAGAGGAGAAATTACGACTGATACTGCAGAAATGCACAGGATCATGAGACGCTACTACAAATAATTATATGCCAAAAAACGGGGCAACCAGGAAGAAATGGCTAAATTCCTAGAAACGTACAATCTTCCAAGACTCAGACCAGAAGAAATAGAAAATCTGAACACACTCATTACTATTATTGAAATTCAATCAGTAAAAACAAAAACAAACAAACAAAAAACCCAAAAGTCAAAAAAACTTCCCTAGAAACAAAAGTCCAGGACCTGATAGCTTCACAGGTGAATTCTACCGAATATTTATTTATTTTCTTTTTTTTTCCCCTACCGAATATTTAAAGAGAGTGAACACCTGCCCTTCTCAAACTATTCAAAGGAAGAACAAGGAACGCTGGCAGACAATGCTTCCTGTGAGGCCAGCATTACCCACATACTAAGATCAGACAAAAGCCACCATAAAAAAAGAACACTACAGGCCAATGTCCCTGAGAAACATTGATGCAAAAATCCTCAACAACATATTAGCAAACTGATTTCAACCATGCGTTAAAAGGATCATATGCCATGGTCAGGTAGGACTTATTCCAAAAACACAAAGATAGCTGAACATTACCAATTAATCAGTGTGGTACACCACACTAACAAAAAGGATAAAAATCATGTTGATTATCTCAATAGAAGCAGAAGATGCACTTGATAAAATTCAACATATCTTTATGATAAAAACTCTCGCAGAGTGGATACAGAGGGAATGTACAATGACAGACCCACGGTGAACATCTTACTCAGTGGTGAAAAGCTGGCAGCTCTTCCTCTAAGATCAGTAAGAAGACAAGGATGCCACTCTTGCCACTTTTATTCCACACAGTATTGGAAATCCTAGCCAAAGTATTCAGACAAGAAAAAGGAATAAAAAGCATCCAAATTGGAAAAGAACAAGTAAAACTGTCACTATTATCAGATGACGTGACACCGAATATAGAGAACATTGAAGACTGCACCAAAAAACTACTAGAGCTAATAAACTCAGTAAAGTTGAAGGTTAAAAAGTTAATATATGTAAGTCTCTATATATAATACACACAAAGGGAATTATGTAATAGATATAAATTATAATCTATACAATTACAACAAAATATCAGATGGGCGCCTGGGTGGCTCAGTTGGTTAAGCACCCAACTGCAGTTCAGGTCATGATCTCAGTTGAGATATTCTGTGCTCATGGACTGGAAGAAATAATATTGTTAAAATGTTATTACCCAAAGCAATCTACACATTCAGTGCAATCACTATCAAGATATGAATGGCACCTTTCACAGAAACAGAACAAACAATCCCAAAATGTGTATGGAACCAAAAAAGACCCCAAATAACTTAAAGCAATCTTGATTAAGAAGAACAGAACTAGAGGTATCACAATCCCCGATATCAAGATGTACTACAAAGCTGTAGTAAGCCACACACAGCATGGTACTGGCACAAAAGTAGACACACAGGTCAACAGAACAGAACAGAACAGAGGGGCCAGCAATAAATCTGTGCTTCTACAGGCAATTAGTCTTCAAAAAAGGAGTCAAGTGCATACAACGAAGGAAAGACAGTCTCTTCAGTAAATGGTGTTGGGGAAGCAGGACAACTTCATGTTAAAGAGTAAAGCTGGACCACCTTAGGGGCACCTGGGTGGCTCAGTTGGTTAAGATCCAACTTTGGCTCAGGCCAGGATCTCTCAGTTTGTGTGTTTGAGCCTGCATCAGGCTCTGTACTGACAGCTCAGAGCCTGAAGCCTGCTTCGGATTCTGTGTTTCCTGCTTTCTCTGCCCCTTCCCTGCTTGTGTGCTCTCTCTCTCTCTCTCAAAAATAAATAAACATTAAAAAAAAGATAAAAACCTGGACCACCTTCTTCTACCATATACAAAAAAAATCTCCAAACAGACTAAAGACTTAAATATTAAGACTGAAAGCCATAAAACTACTGGGAGAAAACACAGGCAGTAAACTAGAAATCAGTCTGAGCATTATTATTTTGGATCTGTCTCCCCATATAAGGGCAGTAGAACAAAAGGAAGCAAATGGGACTATATCAAACTAGAAAGTTTCTGTATGGTGAAGGAAACCATCAACAAAACAAAAAGCAAGCTACTGAAGGTGAGAAGATATTGCAAATATATAACTGATAATGGGTTAATAACCAAAATATATTAAAAAAAAAAACCCACTCACATGACCAATAGCAAAACTCCAAGCATGATGATTAAAAAATGGGTAGAGGAACTGAATAGACATTTCTCCAGATGGCTGACAGATACATGAAAAGATGCTCAACATCACTAATCATCAGGGAAATGCAAATCAAAACCACAATGAAGTATCACCTCACGACCTGTCAGAATGGCCGTTAACAAAAAGACAAGAAATATCAAGTGTTGGCAAGGATGGGGAGAAAGGGAACCCTCACGTACTGTTGGTGGAAATGTAAATTGATGCAGCCACAATGGAAAACAGTATGAAGGTTTCTCAAAAAATTAAAAATAGACCCACCGTATGGTCTAGCAATTCTAATTCTGGATGTTTATGAAAAAAAAAATAGCAACAGAAAACAAATCACCAATCCAAAGAGATACATGCACACCTATGTTCACCGAACATTATTTATAACAGACAAGCTGTAGAAGCAGCCTCAATGTCCATCAACAGATGAATGGATAGAGAGGACACAGTATATATATTCGCTAGGGACTAGTAGTCATAAAAAACAATGAAATCTTGCCATTTTTGGCGAATGAATGGGCCTAGAGGGTGTTACACTAAGTGAAATAAGTCAAACAGAAAAACAAATACTATGTAATTTCATTTATAAGTGGAATATCAAAAACAAAACAAATGAACAAACAAAACAGAAAGAGACTCATAGATACGGAGGACAATCTGGTGATCTCCAGGGGGGAGAGGGGTGAAGGGCGAGGGGTATGTGATACAGGGAAAGGGGGTTAAATGGTATAAACTTTCATTTATATATAAAAAAAAAGGCATCGGGACACTCCATACAGTATAGGGAATATAGTTAATAATGTACCAATTATGTACGGTGACCGATGGCAGCCTGGTTTATCATGGTGATCACTCCAAAATGAATTGTGCTCACAAACTAAGGTTTTACTGTAATTTTTTAATGTGTGTGTGTGGGGGGGGGAGAGCAAGTGTTGGTGAAGATGCAGGGAAACTGGAATCCATACCCACTGCTCGTGGGAACATAGAACGGTGCAGCAGCTGTGGACAGCACTGGTCATTCCTGAAAAAGTTAAGAAAGAACTTCCAAATGACCCAGCAATTCCACTCCTGGGAATCCAACTAAAAGAAATGAAAAGAAGGACTCAAACAGATACTTGTGCACCAATGTTTCTAGTATCTTTTCAACAGTAATTTAAGGCAATATGTTGACCTAAGAGCAGTTAAGATTTTGATGAAAAGATAGTAGTGGAGATAAGACCATGAGGAACATAGAGACGTTACTCAGAGTAGTATTCTGTACACGTTTACTCCTCCATCGAGCATCAGTTCAGGCTCTGTTGTGGGCTGAGTTGTCTCCCCCCAATTCAATGGAAATCCTAACCTCCAGTACCTCAAAATGTAATTGTATGTAGTGTTAGGGTCTTAAAGAGGTAATTAACATAAAATGAGGTCACGTGGATGGGAGCCTCATCCAACATGACTGGTATCCTTATAAGGAGAGAATATTAGGATCCAGACACACACAGAGGGACAACCCCATGAAGACACTGGGGGAAGATGGCCATCTACCAGCCAAAGATAGAGGCATGAGCAAAAACCAATCCTAGTGATGCAGTGACCTCAAACTTCTCACCTCCAGGCTGTGAGTAAATAAATTTGTTATTTAAGCTACCCGATGTACTCTTGTCATGGCAGCCCTAGCAAGCAAACTAAGATAGGCCCCACCATCTCTCTGGGGATGAAGAGAAGAGAAGAGATGTCCTCTAAGAACAACGGAAGCCATTGGAGAGTTTTAGGTATAAGAATGATATGTTACATCGACATATTAACAAGTGCCCTTGGCTTTTATTCCCCCCACTCCCCACCTCTTTTCTTTCTTTAATTTTTAAAGTCTGCTTGTTTGTTTTTGAGAGAGGGAGGGAGGGAGAGAGAGAGACAGACAGAGAGAGAATCTCAAGCAGGCACTGGACTGACATGGGGCTTGAACTCATGAGCTGCGAGACCATGACCTGAGCCAAAAATTAAGAGTTAGATGCTTAACTGACTAAGCCACCCAGGTGTCCCTTGGCTTTTAGTTCTGAATGGAGTTGGGTAAAGTGGATGTGGAGAAACCAATGAGGAGGCTATTTGATCTAATGTGATGGCAACGGTGATAAAGAAAAGTAGAAAAACTTGAGACGTGGATGAGAGGTAGAAGAGACAGGGCGTGGTGACACGGCTGAGTGGAGGTGTACGAGTGTGTGAAGGAACAGAAGTCAGAACGGCTCTCAGGTTTCCGGCAAGAGAAACTGGATGGAGGCAGCAGAGATAAGGAAACTCTAGAGAAAGATTTGAAGGAGACAATTAAAAGGGCAGTTTAGGACACAATTAGCTTGATACGTCTGGAGATTTCCCTAAAAATAAATGAAGTAAGTCTACAGAGCAAAACAGAGACTTAGGTAAGAGATACGCGTGTGATATGTTCTTTTTTTTTTTTTCAATTTTTTTTGTTTTTTATTTATTTTTGAGAGAGAGAGAGACAATGTGAGCAAGGGAGGGTCAGAAGGAGAGAGAGATACAGAATCTGACGCAGGCTCCAGGCTCTGAGATGTCAGCACAGAGCCCGACGCGGGGCTCGAACCCACGAGCCGTGAGATCATGACCTGAGCCGAAGCCAGACACTTAACGACTGAGCCACCCAGGCGCCCCTACATTAACTAAATTCAAACACAGCCTGGCAAATGAATGTTAGCTGGTCACTTTAGCATTTATTGTGAATGCACAAACTTTAAAGTTGTAATCACTGAAGTTTCTGTGAAAACAGAATAGTATGATTTACCAGAATATCAGCAGTACACAGGTTGGAACTTCCCAGATCTACTCTCTTAGCTACTTTCAAGCATACGATACAGTATAGTTAATGACAGTCACCATGCTGTACATTAGATTCCTAGAACTTATTGATATTATAACTGAAAGTTTGTACCCTTTCATCAACATCTTCCCATTTCTCCCTCCAATCAGCTCTTGGCAACTGCCATTCTA